>JAZHYW010019072.1:0-142192 GCA_037355805.1 Ixodes ricinus | reverse complement strand
CAAAGCACGCGCCATACGCACAAACACTCAAAATGGCACCGACCAGACTTTCTGGCGTCTCAGCTAGTCTCAACCAACGGTACTCTAAACGGTTGTTTATCTTTGCCATAGGACGCGCCTTACAGCGCCGTCACGTTAAGCGACCGAGTGCGCGCTGCGTTCGCACGCACGAGGGCTCATTCCGCTCTCGTGAGAGGTGAGCACTGGCAGTCAGCTGCCGTGCTCGGGAGAGGGTGATGTAGCATCACCCTCTCCCCGAGCGCGGGAGAGGGCGAGCCAGGGGCAGTGCTAAGCCCCGTCGAGATGCGGAATGAGCCCTCGTGCAAGGAACGTGCGCGATGGTAAAGATATAAACAGGTGTTTAGAGTGCCTTGAATGACTGCCTTTCATAGCTCTTTATAACGTTAATTGGACTGTACAGCATTTGGTGTTCGCGGATGGCGGTGAGGCATGCAGACCTTAACCCGCGACCGGTTGAGACATACTTTCTAGAATTTGTGACTGAAATACGTGTAGTACTTAAAAAATAACGGTGATAGTGTTCTGAGGTTGAGAGAGTTCCTAAAGAGCCCCCAACGTATTAATTGAGATGTGGCTAATCAAAAGACTGTACGCTTAGCCTGTACGTGTTTTGAGTTGTGTATGCTGTAATAAAGAAAAAAAAAAAAAAAACTGCCTTCATAGCTCTGTGGTTAGCGCGTCTGCCTGCCGATCAAAGGGTCAACGGTTCGAATCCCAGCCGGCGCCGGTCTTTTTTATTTATTTATCGACCCGCGGCGTAAGAGGTTAGATAGCCAGATAGATAGATAGATAGATAGATAGATACATAGATAGATACATAGACGAAAAGTGTGTGAAGTATCCAAAGAATGCTATTCGCATTAAAATGCCCTCTCCTCTCACCCCGCATGTCGTCTGCTGTGCCGAGTGGGCTGTACCTGGCATCCGGCTGGCGCGCAAACTCTGTTTAAAATCGCGTCATTTTGAAATTGTAAGCGCAGATGCGCATATTTTGGTATGCCAGTTATCGTGTAATACTATGCTAGATAAAAAAAGACTAGCAGGGTCCAATTGCGCTGTTAACTGCGTGAAAATAAAAAGGAAATAGGGAACACTGTGTCAAATTGGCCGGTCTCCTGGCGAAAAGTAAATCGGTTGCTGTACCTTTTTACCATACAAAGGTCGTACTGGTGTAGGCCTTTAGCGACCATGAGTGTGAAGTCTGAAATAATAAATAAAAACGTGCTCTTCTGCCACAATATACGCAGTAGTTGGAGGGTAGTACTGCCGGCTGACTCAACTAGCTATTTAAGTAACGGAAAAAAGATATGCTAGTTTATCATTTACCGAAATGGAACAACAGAGAGCTATAGGCTGATTTTGGAGTAGCCACAACTATTCTCAAGAACGCGAGCCACTTCACAACGGCAGCCACGAGCGAGAGTTCGATGTTCCGTACAACCCGCCGCTGCAGCCCAAAGATGGAGAATGGCAACCTCCCGGTTTGTCGTCTGTTAGCGGAGTCGGGCGCGTGCCCTCTCTCGTTTTACCCCGCCGAACCCGCTGAATTTCCCGGATGTATGGAGAGGGCGCTTCTGTCGAAGAAAATGGTGCCGCCCAGAGAGCGCTAAATGGAATGGTCTATACTTAGAGAACGTAACATACCCAGCAGCATTTGGGCAGCTGCTTGGTTTTTTGTACAGAGAGTAGTGGAACCATCAAGCAGGTCTGAGACAGCGTGGGCCCAGAAAGGGTTGCGTGATCTTCTCTCAAAGTTGCACTTTTCTCGCACAAGGTTTTTTTTTTTTCAATACTTGTTTTTGAGGAATGGTTTGAGAGGAGTTATGTACATCAAAATATTTATAGCTCTAGTCAATTGAACAAAAGTGCCCTTAGTAATGAAAGATCTAAGATATGTAGAAAAAATGGCAATGCCACGTGGTCGAATGCGCCAAAACTAAATCTAGCCATTACGCCAATTCATTTTTTTGTTAGCAAATGTTGACTTTCCTAACGAAGTCAACACTTTGCTCATTTGAACCTATTTAATATTTATGCCAGTTTGACCTTTGTTAGCGAAGTGTTGACGTTGTTTAAACTGGTTGTGTTTCGTTACGAACCAATTTTAGAACGAAATACCTCCTCATTCTGTGGTTAATATCTTTTACAAAATCACAGACTTGCCACCAAGCACAATTTTTCTAATATACCAATTGTTGTAGAAAATGAACCGCAAATAAGTATGACACGGCACAATTATCACTGCTTAGCTGCAAAACATATGGTAAAAAATTTTATATTGATAATCCACTACTAACATTACTAACTAACACTAACATTTATTGAAAACATTACTAACATTTATTGAAAAACTATATCCCGATTCAAACCCGCTAAAAATTAAAAATATTGACATTCGTTCATAGTTGTTTCATGACACTCATAGTTGTTGCAGTTCTTAGCAGTTAGTGGGCTTTATACTTTTTAACGGCTTATTTGTACAAACAAAAATAGATTTTCTAATAAAGAGTTCTTCCCCGAAGCTGAAATTTGTTTGCCTTTTTCTATTTAGTTCCTTTTGGTCTGTTCCTTCTTGTAACTGGAGCCTAACGAGATCTCTCTCTCTCGTCTCTCTCTCTCTCTCATTCTTTGGGTTTTTAGACGCCAAAGATAAATTTCCTAAAATCTTTATACAAGTCGCACAGCTGTGAACAGCTTGCAGCTACCTAGCGCAATGTACCAGGCGTAACACGATTCACAACTGCCATTCATATATGTGCGTAATTATACATGAAGCAGCACGTTGATCTTTCTTGCACTACTCAATTCGCCTAAAGGAGTACTTAGAGAGATTTAGTGGATTGTTTTTGAGCTCATATAACGATATCCGATAACACTATGATGCATGGGGGCCCGTGTGTTCATACGCTTATTACGGCGTGCGTTTTCTCCACTCT
Organism: Ixodes ricinus; assembly: GCA_037355805.1. NCBI lineage: Eukaryota > Metazoa > Arthropoda > Arachnida > Ixodida > Ixodidae > Ixodes > Ixodes ricinus. The sequence goes on along the minus strand of JAZHYW010019072.1, from coordinate 139,235 downwards.
TAAATAATGACGCCTTCTAGGCACGTGAAATGTGCGTCGTGGTTGAAACCTCTGGCCGCTGACAATGGGCTTTCTCGCAGTTAGTATATCGTCCCAATAATCTTAGTTATTGGGACGATATACTAAATTCGAGAAAGCCCAATGCCCACGGCCAGAGGTCTCCACCGCGATGCGCATTTCACACGCCTAGGAGGCGCCATTATCTAAGCGTGGAGAAAACGCACGCCGCAATAAGCGTGTAAACACAAGTGCCCCCTCAAGCGTTAAACCTATGCGCAGTTGAATTCTAAGCGTTGAAACACAACACGCTTAGAGCAAGCGTGTAAAAAATCGCTTTGCGTCACGCCTGCAAGCGTTGAAGCTATGCCCAGTTCACGCTTAGGGAGCGTGAACTCTAAGCGTTGAAAACACCACGCTTAGAACAAGCGTATAAAAAATCGCTTTGCGTCACGCCTGCAGGCGTTAAACGTATGCGCAGTTCACGCTTAGGGAGCGTGAATTCTAAGCGTTGAAAACACCACGCTTAGAACAAGCGTGTAAAAAATCGCTTTGCGTCACGCCTGCAAGCGTTAAACCTATGCGCAGTTCACGCTTAGGGAGCGTGAACTCTAAGCGTTGAAGACACCACGCTTAGAACAAGCGTGTAAAAAATCGCTTTGCGTCACGCCTGCAAGCGTTAAAGCTATGCCCAGTTCACGCTTAGGGAGCGTGAACTCTAAGCGTTGAAAACACCAAGCTTAGAACAAGCGTGTAAAAAATCGCTTTGCGTCACGCCTGCAAGCGTTAAACCTATGCGCAGTTCACGCTTAGGGAGCGTGAATTCTAAGCGTTGAAAAACACCACGCTTAGAACAAGCGTGCAAAAAATCGCTTTGCGTCACGCTTGCTCTGCGTGACCGTTTTTAGAGTGTACCCCCAAAATGCGAAAAAGGAGAAGCCGAGAAGACAAAAAAAAAAAAAAGGTTGCTCTCTTTTTGATGTTACCGACGTCGGAGGTTATACCGCCGCCTTGGTGGAGACAAGGAGGTATCCGAAACGGGACTGCCGGCAATGTCGTTCCGGTCCTGCGAGGAATTTTCGTCTTCAGTTTGAAAAAAATCGTTTAAGGTAGGTGACATGAACACGTCCGGTTTCCTCATTAGACCTACAGTGAACTAGTTTGTGAGTGAGTGGTGAGCACTTTTCACGCACGGGAAACGGACCTTCCAACCTGTTTGCGAGGGAGGCTGCGAAGCCTCCCTCGCAAAGCCTCGAGCGGCGTTCCACTCTAACCGCGGTCGCCACTCGAGCGGCGAGCCGCTCGAGTGGGAAAGCCTCGAGCGGCGAAGCCTCAAGCGACGTCACTCAGTGGGTGAGTACGCGGGACTACAAAATCTCCCACCTCGAATTGCAAGTTACGTCGCCCCTGGTTGTACTGTTCTGCCTGGTGCACTCGGGCGACGTCGAGATTTTCTCTGGCCTCTCGAAGGTTATCGAAGAAGCACTTTCACCGGTCCTCTGCGAACTTCACGTAGGTGCGAAGCCTTCCCCCAGACTCTGTAGAAGGAAACTGTTCAAAAGCGGGAACGCAAGTTCCTTGCCGAAATTCAATTGGGCAGGAGTGAGACCCGTTGGCCGATTACTGGTCGTACGGGTTGTGAATGCCAGCTCGGGCAGTTTCGCGTCCCAGTCCTTGTGGCGCACAGTGTAGGCCACTAGCATCATCTTAAGGTTCCGATTTACCATTTCCGTGATGTTTGCTTGCAGGTGGCATGGGGAAGTTTTTTTGTGCTTAATTCTCAGCACCGCGCATGCGTCCACGAACACCTTACTCGTGAGATAGTAGGCATTATCGCTTACCAGTTGTGCCGGAAAACCGAACCTAGCGAATGTTTGAAGTAGACGCTCCCATATTTTTTGCGGATCTAGCTTCTGCAAATGAAATAACTCAACCCACTTCGTGAAGTTGTCAGTTACCACTAACAAGTACTGATTGCCGCAGGTACTACGTCGGAAGGGGCCCATCACGTCTCAGCAACAAATCTGCCAAGGGCTCTGACTCAGGATTGTTTGCATGAGACCGGAGGGCTGACCACCACGTAATTCTGCCTTCTGGCAAATCGAGCAGCTAGGAGCGTATCGGAGCACATCCTGCCTCATGCCTGGCCAGGTAGCAATTTGGGATAACTTTTCGTAAGTCTTGCTCCCACTGCTGTGTCCCGCCAAGGCAGAATCTTGCATGTGTTGGATGAGAAGCTTACGTCACTTGCGGGGTATCACGGTCCGGAACGCCGAGCCATCCGGATGGTCGTCCGACTGGGGGATGTAGCGCAGCAGGAGGCCGTCGTCGCTCATCAAGTAGGTGCCGAACTCCTTGTCACTTGAGCGGTCGACTGCACCTCTTGCTTCCACCCAAGCGGACACGCGTTGGCAGGGTCCGTCCTCCAGCTGCGCCTTGCGAAGCTGCTCGTGACTCACCAATGTACCCCACCAGGAATCTGGGATCCCCGTGCCGTGACCGTGATGGTCACCAAGCCACGGGTATCCTGAGAGTGTTTCGCGGGAAGTGGAGCACGAGAGAGCGCATCAGCTACTTTGTTGGCTGACCCCGGGCGGTACACTATGGAGTAGTCGTACTGTTGTAGCGTAAGCGCCCAACGACCAAGACGTCCAGCTGGATTCTTAAGCTCTTTAGCCATGATAGCGCTAAGTGAACAGATTGAATCTGGAACGTTGCGCCATCTAGGTACATATCGAAGCTCTTCAAAGCATGAATAATGGCGAGACATTCACGTTCTGCGACACTGTATTTGCGCTCGGCTAGAGTTTGCGTGTGACTCGTGAAAGCAACTGGCCGAAGCACACCATAATACTCCTGCAGCAAGAGAGCACCCCGGCCACAGTCGCTTGCATCTGTCTGCAGAACGAACGGCTTGTTCAAGTCTGGGAGCTGTAAACAAGCGTTGTCAGTCACGGCTTTTGAAAGGGCTGTGAATGCTCATTGTTGTTGCTCGGCCCAACACTACTCGACGCCTTTTCTTAGAAGGTGATTGAGCGGTTGGGATATCTCGAACAGTGTGGAATGAAATCCCGGTAGAACGCAATCATTCCGAGGTATCTTTGTAGGATCTTTACGTCATGTGGGCTTGGGTATTTCGTTAGCGCGCGCAACTCATCTTCGTTAGGGCGGAGCGTGCCGTTATCCACAGCGAATCTAAGAAGGTTAATCTTGGGCGCGGCCAACTGAACGTTTCCAGGATGAATCGTGAGGCCAGCATTATGCATTCGCTCAAGTACAATGCGAAGGTTTTCGACATGCTCCTCAATAGTTCTCGAGAAAACAACCACGTCATCCATGTGTGCCATTGCAAATTTCCACTTCGACCCTTACAAAAATTATCAATCAGTTTCTATTGAGTTTCTAATAGATTCTATAAGAATACCTTAGAAACGCAATAGAAACTCATTTATCATTTTTGTAAGGGGAGTTCCAGAGTACAACATCCATCAGGCGTTGAAAACTGGCTTGAGAGTTAGAGAAGCCAAACGGCAGTCGGGTGAATTCGAACAACCCTCTGTGGCAGATGAAAGCGGTTTTTGGAACACCTGATGGGTGAACCTCGATCTGAAGAAACCCGCGACTGCAATCCAGCGTTGTAAAGACGGCCGCGTTACCGAGCGCGTACATCACGGAGGTAATGCTGGGGAAAGGGTAGCTGTCTCGTACGGACACATCGTTAAACCGCCTGTAATCCACACAGAGTCTGGCCGTTCAGTCTTTTCTCGGACCGAGAACAACGGGGAATGCCCAGGGGCTCTTTGACTCACGTACTGAAGCGGTGTCGATCATTTCCTCGAGTGCCGCATCTAGGAGTGCCCTTTTGTGAACGCTCATCGGTCGAGGGTTGCACCTCCGAGGCGGCGCTTCACCGGTTTCAATGCGGTGCAGCAGGATGTCACTCTTGCAGGTGTTTCCGTGAACATCGGTGAGAAAGACTGCAGGACGGCTTGGTGTTCTTGCGTTTGCTGGCTGCTTGTAGGGCAATTTCGCAATGATTTTCGAACGCCGGCAGCAAGACGTCCGGCACAATGGTGAAGGGGGCGGCAGTGGGCAGGTTACGGATGCAGTCCTCCCGACTGGTGAACGTGACGTCGCCGCTACGCGGGAAGCGTTTGGCACATTTGCCTTGCAGTATATATATATATATATATATATATATATATATATATACCAGTAATAGAGGCGGTGGCGGCAGGGTTCTCGGGAAGCCAGACTGGCTGGACGGAGTCAAGGCAGCGGGAGCCAGAAGGTCCGGGCGGCTTCTTCTCAAGATCTGCACCACTGCCACCACGTTGTCAGGGAGGGGGCGTGCCTTCAGCAGGTCGAGGTGGAGTTGACCTGCCCCGTGGGTTTCTAGGCGTAAATTGGGACCTCGCGCAGCCAACAAGTGTCCGACATTCTTAAGACGCGTGGCACCAACGGCCGTGTGGAACCACGGAACGGGTGTGGAACATCGCAGTCGGGCTGCTCGGGCTTTGGCTTTGGTTGATTTTTCCAACGCGGCGAGAGGCATAGTAGATGGCCTATTCTTCCCCGCAAGCCCTCCACGTTCCCATGGTGTGGCAAGGGGGCCTACTCCATGCAGGTCCACCCATCGCAGACGGACCTGCCCGATTCTGCGGAGATGCCGTCGCGGTCGGACCTACCCCGTGCCGCGATGTTGATGCGTACGTGCTTGCCCCATGCCGCGATATTGTTGCGAATGGGGTTGCCCCATGCCACGAAGGCGTTACTGCTGCCTGGCTCGCTGTGCCTGCGTAGCCCATACAGCGTTGCCCAGTTCGCCGTTCGGTTATCCCCGGTGCTGTGGAATCCGTGATCGGCCACAGTGAGGGTCTGGTCGACCGAACCAGCGCCTTCCATCTTCGGGGCCTGGCCCGTCCGGTGGGCCTCCTGGGTCACGCTTTCTGGAACGGCTTCTTCAGGGAGGCATCCTGTGCAGAAAGAACACTGTTACAACACCGGAAAAGTATTACTTTCTGCCGCCGAATATGGCAACGGCGGTATCCTTCATTAATTACCTTCCCTATTGCGACGGTAGTACCCCTTCAAGTCTGCGATGTGAACTGGACCATACTCCTCGTTTGTATAAGGCCGAGCAAGTTTATAAGTAAGCCGCGACATTCGCGTCTTTACCTCGTAGGGCTCATCCCATCTCTGATCAAGCGATGCAGCGAAACCGCTAGCTGCGTTACTCAAATGATGGTTTCTACTCAGGACCAAGTCACCAACTTTGAATTACAAATGCCGATGGCTCTTATCGTACTGCGCCGCTTGCTCGATCTTTGCGGCAACGAGGTTCTCTCTAGTGCCGTGCAACGCCCGAGACAAGCGGTTTGTTAGCTCTTCCGCGTACCCAGAGAGCGGGCGTCCTGGTGTTCTTTGGATGATCCATAACCCGTTCTCCAGCGGAGACGGTATCTCTTTACCCAGGTTGAGAAACGCTGGCGTGAAACCAGTCGATCTCTTCACGGTATTCCGAATGGCAAAATCCATCTCGGCGATGTGCTTATCCCAGTCTCGGTGTCTCTCCGTTATCGCGATCAGTATGCACTTGACATTTCGATTCATTTGCTCAGTGATATCGGCTTGGGGATGGTACGGTGTCGTCCTCTTGTGCTTTATGTTCAGCGCCAAGCAGGTGTCCGCCAACACTATACTAGTAAAATAAGTAGCGTTATCTCCAATGAAACAATTGGGTGTGCCGAAGCTTAGGAAAGTATCTAGCAACTTTTCCCAGATCCGCTCTGAAACCAGCTTCCTCAGTGGGTACAACTCATTAATTTGGAGAAATGATTGGTAATCACCAAGAGGTACTGGTTTCCCCGCGGAGTTCTCGGCAGTGTGCCAATGATGTCGCAAGCGACGATCTCCCACAGCGATTGACACTCCACAGACTACATTAAGCCCGGAGGCTTCCCCCTCTCGGCTTTGCTTTCTGGCAGTCTGGACAGCTGCGGGCGTATCGGAGTACGTCTTGCCTCATACCCGGACAGGATCGCGGCGCGGCATAACTTATGAAAGGTCTTGCTGCCACTGCGATGATCTGCCAAAACCGAGTCGTGGAAGTACCCTATACACCTCTTCCGTAGCTTCCTGGGAATCGCCACCCTGAAGGGAAACTCATTACCCTCAGCTTCGTCGATCCTTGGGATGTAGCGAAGCAATAAGCCGTCTTCGTCCAGCAGATAGGAATCTTATTGTTCATTTACTCGTCCGCCAGCCTTCCCGGTGTCAACCGGAATTTCCGCAAGTTTACCGAACACACGCTGACGAAAACCATCTGCTTACTGGGCCTCGACAAGCTCTTTCTTGCTTATCACTTCATCCCAAGTGATGATCCATTTCTCCTTCGTGCCGCGTGCTAAAGCAGCTACAAGTGCGGGCTGCTTCTCCTTCTTCCAACCGTCCATGAGGGACCTCACCCCTGCACTCCCAGACCTTCCCCTGTTCTTCCCGCGCTCGTCGTTACTGTCTGGTTGCTTTACTTCCTTCCAACTTCCATCCTCAGGCGCCCGAGAGAGCGTGTCTGCGACCTTCTTGGTCGAGCCCTTTCGGTACTCAACTGTGTATGAGTAGCGCTGTAATGTTCATACCCAGCGAGCCAGCCTTCCCGCCGGATCTTTTAGCCGCTGAATCTAGGTAAGGGCTGCGTCATGAATCGGAATGACAGAAGTCGTACCGTCTAAATAGAGGTAGAACTTCTTCAGAGGAAACATGACGGCCAACCGCTCCTTTCCGTAACTTTGTAGTTGCTTTCCGACGGTGTGAGCGTTCGACTAGCGAATTCCAGAGGGCGCAACTGTCCATCCTGCTCCTGTAGCAATACCCCTTCGACGCCGTAGTCGCTCGTATCCGTCTTTACAACGAAATGCCGATTAAGATCCGGTAAGCGAAGGCTACTGGTGTTTGCTATTGCCCTCGCGAGAGAAGAGAAGGCAGCCCCTTGTTCTCGACCCCAGACCACCTCGAGCCCTTCCGGAGCAGCAAATTCAATGGGCGAGCCAGCTCCGCGCACATAGGAATGAACTGCCGGTAAAAGCCAACCATTACGAGAAACTTTTGAAGGCTTTTATAATCGTGCGGTGGTGGATAATCAAAAATGGCTCTCAATTTATCATCGTTCGGTTCAAGGTACCGTTGTCCACGATAAAGGCTAAGAGATTTGCCATTGAGGCTGCCAGCTGCACCTTTTTGGAGGAAATGGTTAGACCGGCCACACTCATTCGACTTAAGACGATCTCGAGATGAGTTAGGTGCTGTTTGAACGACTTGGAGAATACCACAACGTCTTCCATGTAGGCCATAGCAAACTTAAATTTCGCATCACCCAGAACGATATCCATGAGCTGTTGGAAACCAGACGGTGAGTTCTACAATCCGAACGGAAGACGGGTAAACTCAAGTAACCCCTTGTAACAGGTGAACGCCGTAGCACCAGACGATGTCTTTTGGACATCGTCTGGTGCCACCTGGATCTGGAGAAACCACTGCTACAATCCAGCGTGGTAAAAGTCCTCGCGCCCCCCAGGGAATAATTTATAGACTCAATAGAGCGAAAAGGATACGCGTCCCTTCTAGGTGATCTTATTAAGTATTCGGTAATCAACGCAAAGGCGCGCGGTGCTGTTTGTCTTTTTCGCCAAAACTACTGGAAACGCTCAGAGACTCTGCGATGGACGCACCGCCCCCGTGTCCAGCATCTTCGCGAGAGCCATGTCTAGGAGAGCCCGTTTATGTACGCTTAGTGGTCTAGGATTACTACACGACGGCCTAGCCTCTCCCGTATCTATCCTATGTTGTAAAACAGTTGTAATCCCGATCTCTCGGTAAACATAGCTGCGTGTCGGGACAAGGCGTTCGCTAGCATCCGCCGCTGTTCGACGGTCCCATTGAAAGACGCAAGTATCGTTTCCACGTTCCCGGGCACGACTCGCGCAGCTACTACCTGCTCCTGGTGTGATCCAACGACCAAACATTCCATTCCCTGAGTCAGAGATGATGGGGCAACAAAGAAAATAAGAGGGGAAAATGCACTATAGTAACACCCCTTGTTCCTCAAGTCCAGGATTAAACCCTCATTGTAAGCAAAGTCCCCCCCCCCCGCAAAAAAAAACAGAAAAAAACAGGAATTGACATAGCAGGAAAGTAAACTAAACGTTGCCTCTTCGTATGCCGTCAAGGCTAAGGTGAAGGCGCATCGCACCTTGCGTTTCGGCCTATCCCGTCGCTAAACGCAACAGAGGTACGAGTTCCCGCGCGCAAAGTTTTCTGTTACGTCAGTTCTAGTACACAATGTCTCCAATAGGAGAGAGAGTAGAGCCGAAATCAATTAGTGTCGAATATTCTTTATCATCGATCTCTACCTGCACGTACGGGCCGTTCTCAGCTGTCGTGCCGTGAACCCGACACGCCGACGGGGCCATCGCCAAGCGTTCGCCGGATGCAATTTCCGCCCTGTCGGTACAGTGATGCAGGGCCCCGGCAGCGGCCAGCAACCTCGACTCAGAGGACCTGATTAGTAGCGCCGGCCTCTCGTGTTTCCCTGGAAACCCTGAGAACCATCCGCTACCCACGTTCAATGCCGCTTGATGTGCCCAAGACGGTGACAGTTGCAACACCTGACTTGTTGCCGGTCGTTACGCGCAACCTGTCTATCATTCTATCATTACCCTCACGCGGCACGTCGTTTGTGGCTACCCGCGGTGAGTCATGATTCCCGCGACTGTCGTGACCAGTCGCGCCTCCGTGGTGGTTAAACGCCGCGCCACCTCTACGGGTCTGCACTCGGGTCGAGTTTAGGTTGGCTACACTGCGCCTTTGCACATGAGCGAGGGGGTCCAAAGCCCGGGGCGGTATGGCTACCCAATGACTGCGCTCCGCAACGGCCGTATACGCCGTGTGCGACTCGATGTGAGTGTTTGCGGCGCGTCCCGTCCACGCGCATCTTGGTTCTAGGGACTCCTCGGCCCTCGGAGGTAGGTGGCTTTGCAGTTCAGCGAACAAGGCCGCTTGAACTGCTCTTGCCTTTCTGGCAAGTGCCTCCAGATCCGCGAAATCCCTTCCACGCAAGTGGGCTTTAAATCTAGGGTGACATAGCCGGATCGCTATAGCTACCTTCTCAGCGTCAGACGCAGATGGTTCGGCCCTCGAGTAGAGCTCCTGGAGCGCGCGAACGTGCTCCAAGCGGCTCTCGTCCGGGTACTGATTGCGGTTGGCCAGCTCTTCCCTAATCAGCATCTCATAATCAGGAGGCAAAAATTCATCCCTAAACCGCGTCCGGAAGTCTGCCATCGATAGAAACGGTCGTTGCAACCTTCTCCAACGCGACGCTTCGCCCGTTAACGCGATCCGCACGATCTGCACCCAGGCCGTTTCATCTGATGCTCCCAACGCGGCTACATACGTGTCCAGGTGCTGCAGGAAGTCGTTAACCGATTTTCCGTCGGAAAACCCCGCATAGGTCGGCGTGAGTACGGACAACCGCGGTCGAGGCAGAGACGTAGGCGCGGCATTCGCGACTCGTAGAGCCGTCGCGATTTGTCGCGAGAACGTCTCCATCATCGCCGTCATGGCGCGCATAAACTTGCCGATGTGTCCCACACCTTGAGCTGGAGCTGGTGGTAAAATTCCAGCATCTAAATATGTCCGCGTACTAGCACCTTCTCCCATGGCCCCCGAAACGTCAAACACTTCCGGAACCTCGCTCACAGACGAGTCGTCCTCGTTCCAATTAGGGGCCATCTTGGTGCTAAGGGGCATCGTTAGCGTCTATCTATCCACACCACGCTGCACGTTCAATGGATGTGTGTTACTCCCGGGACGAACGGAAGAAGCGGCAGACCAATCGGGCCCCACGTATGATCCGCCAGTTATATGGTTGCTCAAGAATACTGTCGCCCAATCGGTCTACACCTGGTGCGCCCTCCCAAGAAGTCACACGCTAGAGGAGATGTGAGAAAACACTTTACTGAACCTTGACTCTTGGCCGCGTCTTCCCCGGGCCTGGCTCGGTCTTTTGGTCCGCCGAGTCGTTCAGGGTTGTTGCAGCCGTCTTCCCTGGAGCAGGCTTGGTCCTGTGTTTCGCCGAGTCGTTAGGGCTTGCTACGTTGTGGCCGTTCCAGCTCGCTCCTTTTCTCGCACTCGATTTGTTTTGATTTATTTTGTTCTGATTAAAACTTACACTAATGTACCCCCCCCCCCTTATGTAATGTCCTTAATTGTGCGTTTGAGGTACCGTGAATAAATAAGTTGGTTATCAAACATAATGAGGTATTTAGAGCACCAACGAGAGACGAAGAAGAAGAGGAAGCGCGCGTTTTTATCCTGTTTTTCTTCTAGCTCTCTACTTCGCTAAATACCTCAATAAGCTCAGATGGGAACGAAATATGCTGGACACAACCGAGCGCAAACAAAATAATAAGTGTCATTTGGTCTTCGCCCCAGAAGCAAGCTTCGAACTGAAGCCTTTATATTCCTGCAGATCAAAATTTGCATCGGAACAGCCTAAAAAGTAACATTCGCCAATTGCATGTTAGGGTAAAATGAGGAATGCACTCACCCAAAATGCCCTACTTTACGTGCGCCGATAGCCCATGCCGACAACAGCCACATATGTTAAAAGCAAGGAGAAAGGTACAAACGACGCAGCTTACCCCGGGCAGCATGCATTCAGATTCTCCAGACGTCCTTGTTTGTTAGAGCCTCAGGTGCGGACAATACGAAAGAGGACCGCACAAAAGAACCGAGTGTCTGAAACGTAGTCCCCGTCAATACCGCGTATCATGCCGAAACCAACGGTCCTAACGCTCAACCAGTCAAAGCTTTGGCTCCACTGAGGAAGCCGAAATCACAGTTGTGCTCACGTGAGCATAATTTGGAAATTCGTTGAACTCACTTTTCTTCTTTTGAGCCGTATCTCCCATTTTCCTTGGTTTATTTTGTATTGATTTTGCCAGGAATAAAATATAAAGACTCGCGTTAGGGTTACATTGATGGCTAAGTAGGTTACCGACGTACCATAAATCGATAGCTTTACGGGCTACAGTTTCCAGAGATTTCTACCTCGTCTGTTGTCGTAGCCGCTACGGAAAAGCCCTTCTCATCACTCTTGGTGCGATGTTAGGGAGGTCGGGTTTCCCCGTCGGCAGCGCAGCGCGAAGACGGGGAGCCACGGCATCCCGCCAGTAACGACGCAACGAATAGAGTGTTCCTTGTCGTCCGCTTGAAATTTTTGTTTTCAAAAATTACTCTGGGTATACGAAATCTCACTTTGGCAGTATCCAGCTGCTAGGCGAGTAATGTTGGATGGTTTTAGAAACTTTCCCGCCCTGTACCGACTTCACGGATCACCGAGCACTGGTGGCGGCCGTCAGTGGCATCCACGACGCCAACCACGACGGCTATGACTATTAACCACGTCGCACCTCCGTCCTCAGGTACCTGACGGCACCATTCTACCCGCATTGCGCGGCCGCGCTACAGCTATATCTTTTCTTTTTCTCATATTGTGAAATAAAAGTAAGATTTTCATTCCAAAAGAGATCCGTTCTGGCCGCCGTGAATGTCGTCCTGGTACGCAGTCTCCGTAGTCCGATCGCCGACCAACGGCCGTAGCAGTTATAGATTTGGAATTCCTTCACGGTGGCGATAAGTGTCTAGATAGACTCTCTGTAGGAAAGCCAGTGTTGCGCGTGACTTTTTTACGCGGAGCCGTGCCGCTATTCGCCAGATTATATCTTGTCACAAACAAAAGTCCAGTGCTGTGCAGAAAATCATCCCCTACGGCCGCTCCGCAGGTCCGTTGGCCGCTAGACTCTAAGTAACCACTAGCTAAATGTGCTCATGTTATTTGCTTTTACATGACGTCGTACATTATCCATTTATCTTTAATTCGTCGTCGTATGGATCAAAAATGTGTGCCAAAAAGAACCACGAATGCTTTTGCCTCCAGCACCCTATGTACTTACCGTATGGACACAAACATAGAAGCAACGATGTTCACAGACAAAATCACACACATAAACTGGTTGGAATTTTACTTCCGGTGTCATTAAATAAAAAATGAAAGCCGTTTACAACTCCCTGTAACGCCGAATTAGAGCGCAGCTCTTGAGGAGGAGGAGGGAAGGGTACTGAAGGGGGGGTCACATGACCTCGGGTGGTCACGTGACCAGGGGGTCACGTGACCTCGGGGTCACGTGACCTTGACGATGACGATCCAATGAAGTCATCGGTGACGTCACTGATGACGTCATCAGTGATGATGACGATGACGATGCGCATGCCAATGACGTCATCTATGATGATGATGACGATGCAGATGCCGATGACATCATCAGTGACATCACTGATGAGGTCATCAGTGATGATTACGATGACAATGCGGATGCCGATGACGTCATCAGTGATGTCACTGATGACGTCATCAGTAATGAGGACGATGACGATGCGGATGCCGATGACGTCACCAGGTTGCATGCAACCTGGATTGTATGCAACAGGTTGCATGCAACAGGTTGCATGCCAGTTGCATGCAACTCCCGAAGCAACCTGAGGTCCTCCGCAGGCAACTCCCAAAGGAACCCGAGGTCCTCCCGAGGTCCTCCCGAAGAAACCCGAGGTCCTCCGAGGTCGTGCCGAAGGGACCTGAGGTTCTCCCGAAGAAACCCGAGGTCCACCCGAGGTCGTCCGAAGGGACCCGAGGTCCTCCCGAAGGACCTCGGGTTCCTTCGGGACGACCTCGGGTTCCTTCGGGAGGACCTCGGGTCTCTTCGGAAAAATTTACCCATAATGCACCGCGCGGTTACGCCGATGGCGACGGCGACGGCGACGGCGACGCCGCTCAAGCCGGAAACGGGCACCTAAGAGCTGCGCTCTACAAAAAAAACATGGTATCGCTGCTAATGTATTATATTTTGTTTTCCTTTGAGCTGGTAGGAAAACTTGCATCTAGGTGGTCATAGTCTCGCTGATTATTTCCAAAGAAAAGTAAACCAGGCAACCAGAGTTCTTTTTAGTTACGAGTTTTCCGGCAGTATTCCTTCTTTGAGTTGATGACCAATAACACGCTTACATTTATCCGGTTCATGGTGCGGTGTGAATGCTAAACTGCAAAGGAGCTAGCGTTCAATGTAGACAGGTGCCTTAATGTCACAATCCCGACATTTGACACCTGCAGGGTGAATTAGTATCTATACAGTAATAATAACTTTGTGGTAATTACCTGGCATTGGCGTAACAGGAAATAATGTCTGGACGTGCTTGTTCATGAAACTGTGCTGGTCGTGTAAAGTACACTTTAAACGTTCCTTGCCCGCCGTATTGCTTGGAAAAATTTAAAAATTATGGATGAGATATTTCCTGCGAGATTATAGTCAAGTGCAATTTAATCGCCAAAATGAGAACGAAAAAAAAAAACGGGCGCATATTACCAGCAGCATTTGTCGGAGCACGGCTCCTGTATGCCGGAAGATTGGTTTTCCCTCATAACCTTAAAATCAAGATGGTTGAAAGCGCAACTCTCCTTCTTACGTGAGCTTATATGCAGGAATTCTAGGTGCCTCCTCGTAGCTGGAACTTTCTTAGGGGACTTCGGCGGGCTCCGGCCCATCGCCTCGATCAGGGGTGTGATGGCCTAGCTTTCGGCGATGTTGTGGTCAGTCTCGTTTTCTTGTTCTCTTCGCGACTTGGATGTGATTTTCCGAAGCAAATGCGATGTCTTCCATGTATCCGTTAGGGCCACCAGCCACTTGTGCGCCAGATCAGTCTCCTCAAATCATGTAGAAAGACACCATATCGTGATTATGTTATCCGTAGCTGCGTGCCTTGCAGTGACTCCACGCCTACGGCAGTGCCCCTAGTATATATATAAACAATAAAGCCATAAGTTTTCTATTGATTTGCTTGCCGACTTGGCTATCGTGTGGTGCTAACTTCCAATACAAGGTGCCAGAAATGGTGTCAGTACGCGCGGTGGCAGTACATTCCACCTTCGTCAGAAAAGCGATGTTGCTGAAACTGGCAAGACAAACTTAAAACAATCAAGAACTGCAAGCCATCATCCGGTGTCTACAATCTAATATAGGACTTCAAGGTTAGTTGAAACCCTGCACCTTCAAGATTTATTGGCTGGAAAGGGGGAGGGGGCGGAAGGTTCTACTTTCGTTGGTGGGAGTAACTTTTAAGGCGCTTGTGTAGTCGGGTTTAGCAACTGTCTCATGCTTTGGCCTCCAAGTAGTTTGGAAGAAGCTGCCGTTACTCATGCAGGACGCGCGATGGGCGCGATGACTTGAGGCGGCGATTCACAGCGCATGTGCCGGCGGCGACGAGCATGCGCTGTGGTGCCTCTCTTAAGTCCCTCGGAAACACGCGCGTCCGTTCTCGGTCGTTTTCTCGTGTGCTTACTCACGGCCAGTTTTAAAACAGCGCTCGAGTTATAAAAAGAAAACATCGTAATTGCGCATGTTTAAGTGGCACCACAATATCCAAACGTTCAAAAAGCCGTTGACGAAGCTCGAAGCGCGAAAGCCGTGAAGATGCTAAATGAAGGCATCTTCGCGGTCTCTAGACCGCCGTCTTTACTCGCGCCAACAAACATGACAACCTTCGTTATACTGCCATAAACAGAAGCCGATGTTTGCATCTCGCAACATTGGCGAAAAAAAGGTGCCGAATTGTTTTCACTGTGCACCTTATGACAATATCTCACAGCTCTGCATCTAAAATTTGACGGATGTCCTCATTCATCAGCTCGAGAAATCGGAGAGGAATATCTATCGTGATTAAGGCTCCGATTCATCGTTTAATTTGCGTCACAAATCAAAACAGATCCATTTTCCACCGAGATGGAGCCGAAGACAAAACAGAGTTGTTCTGAGTTTACTTTCTTTCTTTTATACCTCACCTGCTGTGGGTCGGCGCGAGGTAAGGATGACTTGAGCACTGCACAACTTTTGCCTGCTTATGAGGTCCAGTCAGGCCGGACACTTGACTCAGCTGAACATTGACGCAGCACTCGTGTGGCGCTATTCTCTTAGAAGAATAATTTGCTGAGCGTGGTTAGGAATCAGCTATATGAAACATTCTTTGTTAAAAACAAATACGATTCAAAGCATCTTTTCGAGAACACCGCCTATATAGATGCTTGACACTACAAGACATAAAACATATTCTTCACGCAGTGCGGCTAATTTGAAAAACCGGATTCACCGTCCAGTCTCCCCTAACAAGGAACTCAGCCTATACAGCAGCTTTATGGATTGCGTTCACTGCGCAAGCTCGTTTCCACATCCGTAGTTTCCGCTCCTCTTTTTCTAAGCTTCATTCTGCCTAGCTGAAAAAGGGTAGAGTTAATCAACCATTTTGTCCTTTAATGTAAACACAAAGACGCAAATAAAAAACGGCACCTATGGCAATAAACATTATGTGTTTATTTACATTTGGATTCTTTATTTAAACTATATTTTTTTCCGATACTGCACTTCAAGACATATTCAGCCGTTGTGAAGCAATACCGGAGAATGACAGATGGTGTTATTGCTTTATACAACATCAGGGAACACAACGTGTCCACCTTTATAATGTAATCTCAGATATAAACACAATAAATGTCAGCCCTAAAATCTTAACAGCCATCAATGGCATCAAGACGTGAAAACGAGAACGACAAATTCGACGAAGGTGCATATTTTTCAAGTCGTGCATTTATAGTATCGTACATTTAAGAAACCGTAGCAAGAGAAATTACATGTTAGTTTAAGCAAAAACACATCAATCGGCTCACGCAAGCAGCTAAAGGGTGTAATACATAAATATACAAATATTTTAACAATGTCTAATGTGCAAACATATAAATCTACAAATCTCTATGAAGAGTACAATCTAAGATCACAGATATGCAATGCTTAAAAAAAAAATTATAAGGGCACATACGCAGCGAAACTCTAATGAATACTTGTACGTTAATGATAACTATTCTTAAAGTACATAATTTCTAACGAACATTTTCACACGTAAAATTTTATTCTATGGCTCTTTCAACGGACAGAAGTACAGACACGGATACACTTAGATTAGGTACAAAGATACAAACAGGTATAGTTCTGTGGGATAATTGACAATTTTAACAGAATAAGATTTGTTCAAACGCTCTATATCTGGTGTGAGATGATAATCCTAATAGTACCGCAAACAACCTTATTTAGCATACTTAAGGAAAGATTATAAAAGAGTGTGAACCGTTCTTAAATATATAGCATATTACACAAAAGTTATACAAATATTCTCGGCTGTAAAAACGTCATTACTGGAGAAAGATAACAAAAGTAAAATAATTGTACTATTTTATTTAGTACCAGAGTTCATAAAATATTCTGGTTAAGGTTTACATTTTTTTTAACACAATGTAATTTTCGAAAGTCCCGTATCTTGTGCAAGTTGTTAATTATGATGCTGTGTTTCAAGGAGGAAAGCAAGTGAGCGAGATCATCAAAAACCCCTTTTCCGAGCTTCCATTTGGAGTGCACGTGGTGGCAGGCTTCCAGCCAGTGGACGCGCCCGCTTCCTGTAGCGATCCTCACGAAAACACAGTCACGCTCTCTTTCGCGGAATGCAAAGAAACTAGACATAGTAACTCAGGGGCAGTGAAAAAAGGGGAAGGACAAGACAAAGCTTAGAATTTTGCACTGTCCGTTCCCTCTTTTCTTTCTGGTCCTGAATTTCTATAGCGTTTTTAAACCAGTTCACCTGTACTCTCGCTTTAGTTTTAACAATGCAATTACTCTTGCGTTTGCTTCCATCTAGAACTTTACAATACAACCGACCTAAATAACATGGGGCAACGTTGGAAAGGCTCGAAGTTTGCTTGTAGGATATCGAAAAGTACCGCATTTTTAATTCGTCATGCACAAGAAATAAACTGAGGTTTCAAAATGGTATAGTTCTAGTGATAGTTTTAGAAACCTGGGAAGTATATCAGAGGTAATCGTGTCCAGAATCATGTATTATTGGTACACGTGCGTATTTTAAGCGCGTTTGGGGCGACGAGGTAATTGCTCAATCGTATAAAAATCAGGCTTAGCAAACAGGGTAACTGGGTGTGTTGGTATAAATTCATAATGTAACAGCGCGAATTTTTGCAAGGACAGAGGAAGGAACTGGACAGCGCTCGCCCTGTCCAGTTCCTTCCTCAGTCCTTGCAAAAATTTGCGCTGTTTTATTATGAATATAAAAATCGCTGTGCCTGGATCATACCCTACGCGAGCATCATTTGAGATTCAGCTGGCGAGCGTTTCATGTTCCATTAAACTTGTTGGTTCTGGTATTGCCGACATCGTCGACACGACATCCTCTTGTTTCTCGTGCAGACAGATGTAAATCAAAGGCGATACTCCTGGGGCCTAATTTTTATTGCTACAGGAGAGAAAGTCTCTAGCAGAATAACAGTGCTGGAAGTAAAGCGTTATAAGTAAAAACGTTATTGCTAGCGCTTTACTCTTTGAAGTAACGTACTACTGTACTCGTCCAAAATACTCTAAAAGTCGGGAAACGTCATAATGCAAAACTGGCTACAGAAACTACTTTTCTTGGTGGTCTCTGAATTGCAAAAGCATTCTTCATTTGACTCACGATTCAGCTCACAGTGAGTACGAAGACGCAGTGTTTGAGTAAACACCTAATATTTTTAATGGTTTAAGACGCAATCATTGACCTCAGCGCGAATGCAGAGTGCCACTTCGAAATTCAGTGATTGCTTTGTCTCTCTGTAATCGTTACATTTTTTCGTCTCTGTGTAATCGTCTAATGTTGAACCTGTTTCCCAAAAAGCATTGCAGATTCCGATGTTTGCCTCGTCCTTTCACTGTGTAATCGCTTAAAGGGGTGGTGCAACGACATCCAATTGGAATGTTTTCCCCTTTACACGAGCTTACTGGCACTATACTTCGTCTCACCCTAGCATGGACTAACCGCTAAGGCTGCGCTAGCGCGAGCGGCCAGTCTTGACTGCCTTGACTAGAGCACTTGCTGCACAAGCGCTCGTGCAGCCGCCGCGGCATCATTCAAAGCGACTAGCTCGCGCTTATAGCACGCACGGCTAACAATAGTCCATACTAAGGTGAGACGAAGTTTAGTGGGACTCAAGGATACTCGCATGCAGCACCCCTGCCCAAGAAACTCTTTTGTTTTGGTGTAATTTCAAGGACAAAAGCGAGCGTTTTCATTATATCTCTCCTTAGCAAAACTTGATGACGTAGCTGGGTGGTCGCAATACAGCCCAGTGACGATATTTGAATGCGGATCATAAATTGGATCCAGAATTTCGTAGGCACTCGATTTGGCTTCGTGATAATCGACAGCTCGAGAAGCATTCGGGTAGTGGCCCGTGTCCAATCGCTGCAATGACGACAATAGCCGAACCATAACAATGTCTGGAACTCATCGCGTGTCCTGTGCCTTGCCAACCCCAGCGCGTGGCTATGATCAACATTGCCGGAGTATCATCGG
Source organism: Ixodes ricinus (assembly GCA_037355805.1). Classification (NCBI taxonomy): domain Eukaryota; kingdom Metazoa; phylum Arthropoda; class Arachnida; order Ixodida; family Ixodidae; genus Ixodes; species Ixodes ricinus. The sequence goes on along the minus strand of JAZHYW010019072.1, from coordinate 120,692 downwards.
CCCCAGAAAAAAGACGAAGTCACGCGCCCCGTTCGGACGTGTTTCTGCAGCTCTGCGATCGCCTCTGACCAGCTCCAAAATCTTCGCCCCTTTGTGGGAACGTTCACCTTACAAGAACACGGAACGGTAGGGCTACCCGTGGATACAATTCTTACCCCGGTTAGTCGTTTTTTCTTCGAGACCTGGGACTTCTCCTTCCTGACCGTGGGGTAAAAGCTAACCCTAACGCTTCGAAGGTCGCCGGTACGGATCGGGGCTACGGCCCCATGGAACTGAACACGGGAAACGGGCCGAACAGTACGGCCAGTCAGCCACCGCAAACCAAGGGACCCGAAGCTCAGGCGGGAACTGCAAAGGAGAACGCCGAAACTTCGAGAACTGCCACGTTCACCGAGCAAGTCCGAAACTACAGCCAGCAAGATGTTTCTGTAGACGTACAAAACACACCAGTACTAGCACATGAGGGGGATCCCAATTTTTCTTGGACCGACGTTGTCGGGAAGAACACTAAGAAGAAGCGGGCCCGCGCCGAAAGACAACAGGCCAACGACCCAAGTATGTCAAATCGGCAAATCGAAAACAACAAAATGACGACCAGCAAGGGCAATGGCGGGAAAGATGGCGGCCCTCCAGCGATTCCCACCTCGACCTACAGGAATGGCGGTCACTGGAAATCAAAACCCAAGAAGGAACTTCTACCTCCGCTTCCGCTGGATCACTACAAGGTAGTGATAAGACCCCAAGAAGGACTCACCGTCTCGAATTGGTCCGCTCTCGAAATATCGAAAGCCGTAACCACAGCAGCCGAACTAAGTCCCGAAGAGCTTGCAAAATCTCGAGTCCGGATTCGAAAGGAGCAGAATATCATCGTCCTGAGTACGCCCGACATCGAACCGGCGAACAGAATGGCCAAGGCAAAGACCATCACACTCAAAGACCGACAATACGAAATAGCTGCGTATAAAGCTGCCCCCGACAACTCCTGCAAGGGAGTCATCTCGGGCATAGGAGAGAAATACGCGCCCGAGTACCTCACCGAAAACATCCGAGCAACCAGCCCAACGGGTCCCGCCGTTTTCTATGCCAGGATGATGGGACAAAAGGACTCCGTTATCATCACCTTCCAGGGACTCCAGATTCCTCGACTCGTCCTCCTGGGCAACGCGGAATACCGTTGTCGCCCCTATCTACCTAAGGAGCAGGTCTGCGATGCCTGCCTCGGCCACGGACATAGGAAAGACGTCTGTCCGCATCCAGAAAAAGGCAGATGTGCGACTTGCGGTTGCCTCGGAGGGGCCATGGAGGATCACGTTTGCTCTCCTCACTGCATTCATTGCGAAGGGAACCACCCCTCCAACGATCCGCAATGCCCAGCACGACGCAAGGCGCCGTACAACAAGGCCTGGATTCAAAAACAACAAACACAAAAGAGAAATCTGCCACAGACGGAGATCTCCAACACTCAGAACATCCGACCCGATACGGCCTCGCAACAAAGAGAACTCCTACCACCGACAAGAAACTCTCAAGCCCACTGGCCGGCACTGGGAACTGGGGGATTCGAGACTCCGAACCCATACGCTCTCATAGCCTCGGGACTTGAAAGTTACGCTCGAACTCTCGCCCAAGCTCCGCACGCAACGCAAGGACCCATCGTTGACCCGACGGACACGGGACCGTCGGGCAGGATCCGAGGAAGTTCCCGGTCTAGGAAAAAGTCCCAAGTCAAAAACCAGCAACAGCCGCAGCAGCTGCCCCAACTATTGCCGCAGCAGCAGGGAGGAAGCCACCGGCAGGGCCCCTCAGGACTCGCCGCTGTCAATACTCAGGTGAGCTGGGACGAGCGGCCTCTCAACCCCCCTACCCCCGCTCCCCGAAATTCCTTCTCTTCAACCTCCCAAATTCCTACTGCCCCGGTAGTACTCGGTGATTCGAACACTCCTCGTCCGCCGCCCGCCAAACGCGCCGCGCTCGACTCTACGACCGAGAAAGACGATCTTGAGAATCGCTTAGAAAAATACACGCACCAAATCCTTGATCACACTCGAAAAGAGATGCAGTGCAGGCTCGAAGCCTTCGAAAAGCACATTGAGGCAAAATTTCAAAGGCAGATCGAAGTTCTTAGTGCCCAACTAAACAGCATGATAAGAAACGAAATCCAAGCGCTGGGACATCGTCTCCAATCACGGTTCGGCGGTCCTTGTCCCAATATGTGCGAGGGCCCTCAATGCCCCTACCCCCACCCGGGCCGGGAGGATATGCCGGGCCTAGACCAGAGCCGATTGCTGACGGACCCCCGTAGATTCGAGACTCAAGCCAGACTCTGAATGCCCTCTTCCCCCGCCAGATCACAACATAATCAACCAACAGCGCTTCCAGCAAGACCCTGCACCGCAACCGACTCAAATTCTTAATCTTCAGCATGGACAGGGCAGCCCCCAGTAGATCCGATCAGGCAAATTCTAAAACCGCGCGAACCGGTGCGGCTCGGGTGTGGCAGTGGAACTGTAGGGGCTACCGCCGTAAACGCGGGGCCCTTACACAGTTTCTCGCCACACAAGAGCAGCAGCCGGACGCTATAGCCCTACAGGAAGCGGGCTGCGTACCGTCCCTGTCGGGCTATATCGCCTTCTGTCAAGAAACAACAAGCGAAGAGGAAAAACCTAGAGTTTCGACCCTAGTATCAAAACATATCCCGGTAATAGAACATTCGCTACAAACCTCCATACCTTACGTCTTCCTCGAACTCCTGCCGCAGAAGAGGGGCCACTGCAGTTTATTCCTGCTGAACGTGTACAGCTCTCCGAGCAAATCCAAAGACACGTTCAACCATCTCTTCCGAGATGCACTCCGCATAGCCTGCCCAAAAGACAATAATCTCCTCATAGTAGGCGACTTTAATGCAACACATACCACCTTAGGGTATGCCAAGGCCTCTGCAAAAGGGAGGAAGCTGATGGACGCCATCGACGTCTATCGGTTGACTCTCCTGAACGAACCCGACCAGCCGACTAGGATCGGCAATAGCATTAGTCGCGACACTTGCCCCGATCTCACGCTTGCCAGAACCCGAGATAGTTGCATTTGGAAGAACCTTGAGGAGAGTTTGGGCTCAGATCATCTCATCCTCGAGACCGAAGTGCCCGTTCAACTAAATCGAAAGCGAGGCAAACCGCAACGCCTCGTGAATTGGGACTCGTTCCGACAACTCCGATCGGCTGCGGCCGAAGGGAACCCCATAAGGGGGATGAACGAGCGTTGGAGCGATGGGTACAACAAATCCAGGAAGATGTCGAACGGGCGACCAAGACGATCTTAACGACCGACAAGGCTCCCGTGGTCGACCCTCACCTTCTCCACCTCTGGGAAGCTCGACGCAGTCTTACGAAGAGGTGGAGACGACAAAAATACAACCGGAAGCTTCGGACGCGCATTGCAAAACTCACGCAGGAGGCCGAACAATACGCCGAAGAGTTAACTCAAACCAATTGGCACAAACTCTGCGACCAGCTGCATGGTACCTTAGGCACGAAGAAGACCTGGAGCCTACTTCGTACCCTCCTCGATCCGACCAAAACCAAAGTCGAATCTAGCAAAGCGCTGACCAAACTTTTACACTCCCTACCCAGAGAGGAAAGAGACCGGCTCTGGGAAACTCTAATTGAGCGGTATATCACCGCAGGCCCCAGACCCGAGTACCCATCGTACCCGCACAACGAAGGGGATAGCCCTCACCCACTAGACGCGGACATAACCGAGCAGGAGGTCCGGAACGCTCTCCAGAACATCACTCGAAACACGGCCCCAGGCAAAGATGGTGTTACGTACAGGCTTCTTAAGAACCTGGATGACGACTCGATCTCAGCCCTGACTGAATACTTCAACCAAGTATGGACCATCTGGAGAGCTCCCCAAAGAGTGGAAGCGTGCAGACATTACGCTAATCCCCAAGCCGGGCAAACCTCTATCACTCCAAAACCTCAGACCGATCTCTCTCACCTCCTGTATTGGCAAATTAATGGAACACGTCGTGCTCCGTAGACTCCAACCGCATCTAGAATCGATTGGCTTCTTCGCAGACTCAATGTTCGGCTTTAGACCGAACCTCTCCACTCAGGATGTTCTTCTGCAACTGAAGAAGGACATCCTAGATTACCCCGGCACGGCTCAGACCAGGGCCGTGCTGGCTCTGGATCTTAAGGGGGCCTTCGACAACGTATCGCATGACACGATACTCGAAGGCCTAGCCCGTGCCCGATGTGGGAGACGAACGTACGAGTACGTAAGTTCGTTCCTCAAGGACAGGATCGCCACCCTAGGGATAGGAGACCAACGCTCCGGTCTCATACTCCTCACCGGCCGAGGAACCCCTCAGGGCTCGGTCCTCTCGCCCACTCTCTTTAACATCGCCATGGCGGGGCTCCCTCGATCCTAAACAACATCCCGAGAATTCGACACTCACTATATGCCGACGACATTACCGTCTGGGTCGAGAGCGGCTCGGACGGAGAGATCCAGGACGCGCTGCAGACGGCTGCGGATGCTACCCAGGAGTACGCCAGAGCGGCCGGACTGTCTTGCGCTGCGGACGAAGTCGGAACTGCTTCTGATCCGTGGTACGGCTAAGATCAAAATCAACGAGGAGATTACTGTCTCCATCGACGGTAAACCCATCCCGAGCGCAAAGAGACTTAGAATTCTAGGCCTCCAACTACAGACAGACGCCAAAGCGTCGTTTACTGTCCAAGTGCTGCGCAAACAGTGCCAGCAGATCGCCCACTTGATCCGAAGAGTCACCAGCAAACGTAGAGGACTCAAAGAGGGAGACACAATTAGGATAGTTCAGGCTCTACTGGTGAGCCGCATAGTCTACCACGCGCCCTTCCAAAATTTTCGCCGAAAAGAAATTGATGCCCTTAACGCCACTCTTCGCATGGCGGTCAAGACGGCCATTGGCCTCCCGCAACACACTTCGACCGAGCGCCTACTCCAACTAGGCCTTCACAACACGATAGAGGAGCTGACTGAGGCACAGTCGGTTGGACAAAGAACCCGGCTTGGCCGAACTAAGGCCGGGAGGGCTCTACTTCGTAGACTGGGCTATCGGACTCCGGCATCCTCCCTTGACGAGGGAGGGCAAAAACCCGCGCCTCCGGCAATCGCCGCCAGAGTTCGGGTAATGCCCATCCCCAAAAACATGCACCCACAAGTCAACGCGGGCAGGAGACTCGCAAGGGTCCGGTACCTACGTAGACGATATCACGGAGACCCTGACGTACTCTATACTGACGCTGCTTCCTATTCTTCACCCTCGGGCGGCAAATGCATCGCGGTGTGCGACTCGGACGGCAGGAATGGGACTTCGGCATCCCTGAGGGGCTCCCCTCCTGCGCTGAGGCCGAGGAAGCGGCGATAGCTTTAGCCATATCGACCACCCAGTATAGAGCAGAATTTGATTGCAATACCACCGTTACCATCATAACCGATTCTCAAGCCGCGTGCAGGGCCTGGGCTGGAAACTTGCTTTCTACCTGGAGCAACCAAATTCTATCCAACCTCGATCACACAAGACTGCCTCTGGTCCGGATAGTCTGGACACCCGGCCATGCCTCCTCCCCGGCAACGGGAGCGTAGACGCCCTAGCCCGAGGATTAACTATCCGGGCTTTGCATAGGGAAGGGATGACAGTTGGGGACAACACTAGCCGCGAGGACGAGCAGGAACGCGAACCGCAGACACCGCACCTAGAAACCTTCAATCATGTCACCGAGTACTACCGCTCGCAGCGGAAAAAGTACCCCCCACCCCACAAGGACCTTAACAGGCAGGAGGCCTCCGAATGGAGAAAACTCCAGACTCACTCTTTCCCTAACCTCCTTCATCTTCATCGATTCTTTCCTGATAGGTACCGGAGTGTATGCCCGGGCTGTCAATCACCTGAACCCTCCCTCTACCACTGTACTTGGGCATGTCCTTCCCCTGTCGGGGTAGGAGTCATGCCCGTTCCTAACCCCACTACAACCTCCTGGGAGGCCGCTCTACTCAGCTCACGGCCCGAGCGGCAGCGAGCGCTGCTCGAACGGGCTAGAAGGGTAGCGGTGGCCTGCGGGGCCTTGGACTTGGGGACCTGACCCGGGGGCTTCATCACTGAACAAACTCAATTAAAGTTTTTACCACCACCACCGGCTCCAGATCACGTGGCCACTTGTTTTGGCTGCGAGTCGAGGGGTGAAGGCTGCACGTTTTTCTTTAATTTGTTCTGCAACTTCGACTAGATGTGATGAATGCTCTGCAACTTCGACAAGATGTGATGAAAAAAAGAACGGGTGTTTACAGGTGATTAACGTCAGAGATCCGTTCTAAGCAGTATTTACGCAAAGTACAAAAATCGTTGCATCGCCCCTTTGAAATTCACGCTGTTTCACCGCCATCGTTGCTCGCTCAACTTGAACCGATTAATGCTTCCTAGCTTTGGCGCAGATGTGAATGTGTGCGTAGTGCCGCTCTGTATAAGCCCGGCGCGTGTTTATCTGCTTGCTAGGACGACGTCGTGAACAACGTCGTAGAGGACGACATTAAGGATGACGTCAAGGACGACTTCTAGGCGATCGTAAGGGCGACCTCTAGGACGACGTCAAAGACGACGTCTAAATAGACCTCTAGGGCGATCTCAAGAAATACCTTTAGGACGATTTTAAGAACAACGTCTAGCTTGACGTCGAGGACGACGTCAAAGACGGCATATTGGACGACTTCTACGACGCCCTCAACGACGACCCCTAGAACGACGTCGAAGGCGTCAGGTCCTTCGAAGAGGGGCGAATGTGAAAGAGTGCGTACCGCAGTCCACAAACGCGGGGTGCTTCCGTATGAGCGCCGCATTCGCGCGCCGCGAATACGCACGGCACATTCGAGGGGCCGGTTTGCTCATCCTGCGACCGCGGCTGCGGCTGCGGCCAAGAGGAATTTTTTTGCCACGTGACCAGCTTCATGGGGACAAGGAAGTACCTAGCGTCCGTGCCTAATGGCGGAGAAATCCGTATCGCTTCAAGCACAAAGGCCTAATTTCTGTCGCACAAACTGACTGCAGGGACTTTTGACTGGAGTCCAATTGACCGCCCCTTAATACTGGAGGAGCGGCAGGTAAAGTTATGGCCAGGGAGAGTTAAATATGAGACAAATTAAAGGCAAAAACCACGCCAGATAAAAGCGGTGGCAGTATATTTATATACCTTCCCTAGCGCAGGCGGCTCTCGCCTCCTGGTGTGGTCGAGAGGTTAGGGTGCCGGCCCTTGACGTCGCGGCGTGAAAGTCCCGGGTTCAAATCGCGCCAGAAACTCTCTCTTTTTTTGTCTGCTTGTACTTGACTGCATTCTCACTAAGAATGTAGAAAAGTCCGTATGAGCTTTATAAAATTATTGGGCGGGTAGTTCTGAGTCACCAGTTCGTTGTTCATGACCTCGGAAGAGCACATACATGTCTGTGGTTTTTTTCTTTACCAACTTCCGCTACGCCTCCAGCATCTGCCGTGCACTCCGCGGAAAGTTTACAATATCTTCCCATGGCCCGTCTCTTCGTTCGCGCAGGTAACTGTGCTGCTGAATTTCTCTAGAATTTCTTGTTTCCGTTTTCCAACTGCTCTAATTAATTCCATTTGTTGATCCAAAGTCATTTTAGGTGTTTGCGTTAGAGAGATGGTTTGTGATGTCGACGCCTGATTCATTTTTGCATTCGGTTGTGATTTTCTGCTATTCTAACTAAAATTCAACAAGTAATGTGTTAATATTACAAAACGATTTCTACAGCAAAATGTAAGGAGTAAAAATATATCTTTTATCACATTCCATGCACGTAAAAGTATAATCTCTTTTATTTCGATTTTTCGACTTTCTGAGACGTTTGACTTGTTTCCTTGCCTGTAGGATTTCCCTCGATCAATGCATCCACAACTGCTAGTCTTTTTTTATTTTTGCTTATTTTGTGGAAGTTTTTTTTAATTGTCAGAACTGCAGTTTTTATTAGTACTAAATAGGCCCCTCCTGCTATCGAAAAGAGTCGCAGCAAGAGCGTTGTATATTTAAAGACACACATAAAATTGTAGTACTGGGAAAGGATGCTTGTTTCGGCTCTGTTTGTGTGAACGCCATACCGATGCTGTTATCCTGGTTTCCTTTAAGGAACATTATGCAACGATTGCATTAGCGCGTTAAATTGCCTTCATCTTCTTTTTTCTTCCCGGTGTTTCGATTAAACAGGTGGGCCTAACAGTAAAAACCGTGTAAGGTGCAGTAGTGCAAGTGGATGATTCGTAAAAAGGATCACAGTAACAAAGTAAGACACGCGCAAAATACAAAAAAAATGAAGTTCCTGGCGCGATTTGAACCTGGGATTTTCACGCCGCGACGTCAAGTACTGGCGCTCTAAGCTCTCGACCACAGCAGGAGGTGCGAGCTCCCGACGCAGGCGGAGGTATATAAATAGACTGCCACCGCTTTATCATCGCGTGGTTTTTTTGTTTATTTTGGCTGATATTTACCCTCCTGGCCGTAACTTTACCCGCCGCTCCTCCAGTATAAAGGAGCGGTCAATTGGACTCCAGTTGAAAGTCCCTGCAGTAAGTTTCTGCGAGCGAAATTAGGCTTTTGTGCTTGAAGCGATACGGATTTCTCCGCCATTAGGCAGGGACCCTAGGTACTTCCTTGTCCCCATGAAGCTGGTCACGTGACATAAAAATCCCTCATTGGCCGCAGCCGCAGCCGCGGCCGCAAGATGAGCAAACCGGCCCAGATACCGTATCGCGAAAACCGGGTAAAGTTGCTAATAAGTTAGGAACCGCGCAATATGCCATTGGTTCCATATGCCATTGAGCGATATGCCATTGTTTGTTACGGCGTTGGTTGGCTTTGTGGTGTTTTCTTTGTTTGAGCCGTTTTTAATAAAACTTCCGTTAATCGTCAGCGCTCGTCCTGAGCTCTACTCTCGTTGTCCTCGTCTTTTTTGCGCGCTGTTCCTAACTTCTTAAGTCATGAACAAACTCGCCTGCATCGCCACCTTAAAAGAGTAGCTAACGAATGCTATCGTATTAATAAAGACACCGAAATTACCTAACATACAAACACAACACTAAGGAAGTTCCAGCTGAACTCGGCAAAATAGAATATAGAAAGAAAAAGAGATAGACACACCGCTGGACTAAGAACTGCAGGTTTAAAACTTCCATCTATTTTAAACATTGACTTTGTGCTTTTTTTGTTTCTGAAGTTTTTTTTTCAGTTTAAAGAAATGTAATAGTTTCCGTCTTTGGCGCTCTTTGGTCTCCAGCAACCCTTGCGCCATAAAAAACCAATCCAAGTCTAGAATGACCTATAGAACGGCGTGGAGAACGAGGTCAAAGACGTCGTCTAAAACGACTTCTCACACGACCTCAAGGACGACGTCAAGGACTACGTCTAGAACGGCCTTTAGGACGACCTTCTAGGACAACCTAAAGAACGATGTCTAGGACGACGTCGACAACGACGCATAGAGGATGACTTCTAGGACAACGTCCAGAACGACAAATATAGGACGACCTATGACGACGTCAAAACGACGTCTAGGATGACTTCAAGACGACCTCTAGGACGACGTTATGGAAGACTTCAAGGACGACCTTAAGAACGACGTCTAGCACGACGTCCCGAGAACCATGCCAAGAGGACGACATCTTGAACGACGTCGAGAATGACGCCTGGAGGGGGACAATGCAAGAGGCTGTGGTGTATTTGCGTGGGCGGCGACGTTGGCCTGCGGAAGCCGCCGTAGATGTAGACGCTGCTGCCGATGTCGAGGCCGTAGATGTAGACGCGGTCGTCTCACACTCCATCACACGAAGTACACATAGAGCACAGATGAAGTTCGAAGCTACATTTTGCACACGGCAGTCCGGCGGTTACATGAAGCTCATGACGTATGATGACGCTTGATGACATCACGCTGATGACTCGTGATGACATATTTTTATCGCCATATTTCGGTCAAAACGCCGGTGGACGCCGCTTGTTTATCACGTATTGTGGCAAGTGAGGTCGTCCTAGAGGTCTAGGACGGCTTCTAGGACGATCGAAAGGACGAGGGACCTCCTAGAGCATTCGATTAAGTGGCTTGTGCCGCTCAATCGCCTTTTATGGCAATTTACTCAGATTTGTAGCTCAATGGGCCAAGTAAAGTTTTCGCCTTAATGACCACCTATGGGGAACAACACGATTTCTTATATGATTTGACGTGCCTTTCAAAAGTGATTGGGGGTTTTGAGATGTTCGTCGAAGTTTTGTAATTGATCTGACGTACCCTTTAAGAATTCCTAAAGTGTGTAAGAGACACGTCATATTTTTTAAGGGCCTGTGGGGCCTGTCTCAATATATTCCGTGAAAGCACAGCACTTATCGAAATTGTGTGAACGGTTCTTTGCGAGAGATTACGTGACCCTTCAGTGTATATGCGCCGGGTAAACCGCTCAGCCATTCCTTTTTTTTTTTTTGGGGGGGGGGGGGGGACATTGAGTTTTGGAAATGAAGTAGACTTTTTTTCGTCCCTATCTTGTCGTGGCCTTGGTAAACACTGTCCCAGCGAGGCAAAAGGGCGCCGACGGTAAACGCCGTTGTGGAACGGAGGTAGCTCATCTCCACTTTGGCTTTCCTAGTTTCCGCCCTTTCTCCTCGCCCTGTCTTCCTTCGCCCGATCCTCACTCACCGGAGAAGGGGGGGGGGGTTGCGCGCGAAAACTGGAAGGGGGACTTTTTGCTCTTTGTTTAAAAAAAGGCTCGAGGTACACCTAAGCACTTCTTGTGACTTCTGAATGCGAAAGCACGCATGCCGCTTTTTGTTCTCTTCTTTAATCTGCGGCGTACAACCAATAGACCATTTGCTGTCTTACCCAAGCATCAAGGAGAATGCAGGGATTGGTGTTCCACGCGCCACACGCGCACGCCTTTCCTGTATAACTGATTCGAAGTAAATAACCAAAAGAAAGCATTGACGAACGCGCGTGCAAGATGCCATTTGTTTTAGGTTTTTGCTTTGGAAAAGTTACTACTGCTGAGGCCAGCACGTGCGCCGCGTGGAACACCAATCCCTGCATTCTCCTTGATGCTTGGGTAAGACAGCAAAAGGTCTATACCTGCTGAACAGCAAACCCTGCGCATTGCGTCACATGACGAAACGTTCGGGTGTCCAGCACGGCCCCTCATTGGTTGCAAGTGCCGCGTCAGCGTCCGCGTGGAGCTCGCTTCATATCACAGTCCCACGCGAACGCTGACGCGGCACTCGCATTCAATCAGCGCCCGTGCGGAACCCCGGACGTGACGTCATTTGACGTAACGCGCAGGCTTTAAAGCTGCCTAGGAGGTGTTGGTACAACGTGCTGAGACCTTGGGCGTGGAACGGTGAAGCCGCTGCCTTGCGGACACGCAGCGCCATCGGGTGAGCGATCGTTCAAACTATCGTGTGCCTTGCGGCGCGAGGATGGAACAGACAGCAACGTAGTTCCCAGCAGAACGAACCCCTTGGTTTATTCCATGCGCCATAAATATTGCCATGCGCCATACAACCAATAACAGGCGAGCGAACGCGGTGATCAGTGATAACATAACAGTGTGAAACAACAGTCAGGATGACACCACACAAACTGACGCGCAGCGGCCAATGGGAGCCTCGTCGATGCGGGCCAGCTAATGGGACCGAAGTGTAAACAGTACTGTTGGCTAGCTTTGTGCGTGGTTTCATTAAAGCGCCGTTTCGCATGGTTTCAAAGCTGATGACGTCGGCTCACTCCATGAGACAGTTAATGCCTTCGCATTAATAAATAAGACATTGGAATGAGCAAAAACAGGGGATTCAGAAAATGTTGTTTGTTGGGGTAGGTATAAGTGTCGCCGGAGTACCTCTATGAAGGGTGCATGAAAAATGTTTGCTCTTTCAGTAAACGCAGCCTCTAATTACTCCTTGACATTAAGAACCTATGAAACAGGAGTTAGTCTTTTCTACATGCAATGGAACATAAACGGTCGCAAAAAAGGTAAAAAAGCAGCCGCCCCTTTAAAGGGGCTGTGCAACGATATTGAGTAGAAACGTTTCTTCCGGTACACCTGCTTACGGGTTAAGTTCGACCATAGCTTCCCCTATCCTCACAAAGCCCGGCAGGTCGCCACGAGACGCGGCCGCCGAAAGTGAAAAGATACTGCGGCAGACAAAAGCATGTAACGGGCGCCCCGCTGTGGCGAGACGCCGAAACACACTTGTGCCGAGCGATGAAATCTCCGCTCGTGCCTGTTGCGTTGCTCGGGCTACCCCCTGTTTTCTTTGTCGGGTTTGAAAACCATGTTTCGGATCCGCGCCGCAGCAAAAGCTGTGCGCGGACTACGGGCTCCCCGAGAAATGCGCTTTGCTACCAGATCCTCACGCTCCAAATCTGTGACCGGGAACTCTATGGCTCCGTCATTGAACTGCCAGGCTTTGTGAGAATAGAGGAGGCTATGGTGGAACCCAATAATACTCGAATGCAACGCAACTAACAAAAAAAGTCTTCGTCGCAGTGCAATTTAAGGATAAACGCCGACCTTTCCTTTTGTCTCTCCTTCACAAAGCTTGATGACGGAACTGTGGGACAACGCCACCAACGCGATCTCAAGGAGGGCGTTATCAAGCGTTGCAGATCCCCGCTTTGATCAGTATTTAAATGATGCTCATTCAGTGGACACTAAGACTGCGTGGGCATTCGATTTTGGCTCGTGCGAATGAACTCTTCGACATGCATTCGGGTAGTCGCTTGTGCCCAGTCGCTGGGATGACGGGAATAACCGAAACTTCACAATGCGTGGAACTAGGCGCGCGCCCTGTGCTCCGCTAACCGCAACAAGTATGCCGCCAATGTTTTTATTATAGCCACAGAAGGCGGCCACGTGATCTGGAGCCGACTATATATTACCGGCTCCAGATCACGTGGCCGCCTTTTCTGGCTGCGAGCTACGGGGGTGAATGGTGTTTGGGTTTTTCGTATGTTTGACTGCGACTGCAGTTGCGTAGAGAAGAAAAAAACGACGGGTATTTTATAGGTTATAAATGTCAAGGAATAATTCTGAGCTATGTTTCTTGAAAAAACAAATTGTGGCATTTCCTTTTAAACCTGCAGCCAAAACAAGCGTACACGCGATAGAGAGTTGATATGCCATCAGTGATTACCATACAGACGCTCTAGAGTTACGAAAGCACAAGGAACGTGCTGAGTTCACCACATTACAAAAGTTCGGCTATTCCCATCGCCGCAGAGATTGGGTATGAGCCACTACCCGAATGCATCTCGAGGCAATGATCGCCAGGAACCCGTCTAATATTCACGCAGTGCTTATGTCCATTGTATGGACAATATTTGTGAGTTTTAGCAAACCGTTAGCATGTTCCGTGTTCCGCACTACTCCAGCCTTTCAAGCATGCTTTAAGCACACGCCCTGCGGTCACGGTATCACTCCAGGCGCGCGCTTCAAAGCATGCGTCAGACTCCAGGAGTGCGGTACGCGGAACACGGTAACGGTTTGGTAAAGTCTATATTGTCACCACGGGGATTGCTGCTTGATGAGAAACTCAGGGGATCGCATTGCTCACAACTGGAACATCGCAATCCCCAGAAGTTCGTCCTCAAGTTTGGCAAAGATGATACTGAAATAAAAAGTCCGCTTTTGGCCTTGAATAGACCGATCTCACTAATCGTTTTACGCATGCGTGACCCTGCCGTATCTGCAGTCCATAGAAGGCAGGCGTCCGTTCACGGAAGTGTTCGTGAGAAGGGTAGTCACGCTTTCAGAAAGACTACAGTTCCCACGACGCAAAGCGGAAGCGTATTGAAGCAGACTGCCAGATCGGTCTATTTGCGCGGTGGCAAACACGCTTATCGGTCAGTGGTGTTGCGTGCGAGAACACTTGGGTCCAAGTAGTGCCAGTAAGGTTGTGTGAAGCGAGAAACATTCATATACAATATTGTTGCGTGGCACCTTTCATGTTTTGTAAATATTTGAAGGAAAAGAAACCAGTAATGGTGACTGTGACTGGATTATATTTTTGGCACCGCGACTGAAAGAGGGGGTAGGGGTCGAACTTGCTCATACTAGAGCTGATAAACCTACCGTTTCACATTCATTGCCGATTTTATATTTTTTTTTATTTTTGTACTGCGATCTGTTTGTGCTCCTTCACGGCAAAATCCGCCGGCGTTGGCATAGAAAAAAAGAACACGTGGTCACGGGGAGTGTGAGATAGCATCGTGCAATATCTTTCTACATCGCCAACAACCCTCGTACAACCGCGCCATTTATTGCAGGACGCGCAATTGCTTTTTTTCTTTTGCCTCCGCCCACTTTCTTTCCTTCCTCCTTTTTTTTTTGTTTTCACCTTTTCGGGGTTCTGGAAAATTCTTCGGCCCGTCCTCACGACGCTCACTTTTAATGCAAAAGCATTAACCCTTTGAGGACAAGCAACCAAAAACATGAGAACATCACTTTATTTACACGAAAATTGGAGTTCAAGGGCCCAAAATATCATCACCAGCAAAATGTTTTCAGAATTACAGTATAAGTTTAGATGTTACAGCATTGTTGCCTCCAGGCAGCAACAGGTACAACCCCGTGTTTCACGCATTGTGAAACTGAAACATGCAGTCTTTGCCAGGCGTGAAACACAGATGTACTTTGCATTTTCTGCACATTACACGGGTTATGCCAGTGCAGTTAGGAAATTTACAGCGTCCTTTTTTGTCGGCGTACATTGCGAAGCGTCCAACGGCGTCCAGACGAACTTCTTTGACTGGGATGAAGGCCATCGGCCCACGGCGCTTTTTGGCTTCAAGTTGGTTCTCCACGTCCGACAGCGCCTTCCTTCTTGTCGGAGTTGAGATCTTTTTTCCTCTCGGAGGGCCCAGCCTATCTCAGCCTTAAACTTCAGAAGTGTCAGTTGCCCTTTCTTAGTGATGTTTGCTGCGTAGGCGTCTCGTCGGTATAACAACCAACAGTTTACGACAACTACATCTATCAGGTGGAAGAACAGCTTCAGGTACCACTTCTTGGACCTTAGCGTTGTGCGGTAGAGGGCCACAAGCATGTCGAGAAGGTCCACACCTCCCATAGACTGGTTGTATATTTTCACTATGGAGGGGCATGAAACGTCCACCATGGATCGGGCTTTCTTGTCAAAGCGCCTGACACTGTGTTCTAGGCTGGCTGACGCGAAGGTGGAAACCAGGGAGACAGAGCGGTTGTCGAACCACTTTACAGCTCGGATGTTGATTCCATCTACGGTCACCTCCCTTTCTTCGAATGCCCCTCGGCCGCTTTTCTTCAAGTCCTTGTCAGTAGGAAGCTTACAGCCTTTCAGTCGTGCTTCGCGAACTGTGCCGACAGAGTGAATTCTAACCTTCATCAAAGTAACTTCAAGGTCTAAACTTGTAAACCAGTTATCAAACAACAAAATATAATTCTTGTGCCAAGGCACCACATCTGCCATTCAAAGGACGATATTCCCACTTGCTCCGATAACCGGCATTCCTGGTTGAGGCGAGATTTTTCCTGTGTTGATTTCGAAGTTATAGACCATGCAAGCTGCATCACATAGCATGAAAATTTTGTAACCCCATTTCTTGGGTTTCTTTGGAAGGTACTGCTTCATTGAGCTCCTTCCTTTGAAGGGAACTAGCTGCTCATCTACACAAAGTTTCTGACTTTTAGGAATCGCTTGAAACTTCTTCACAAGGTGCTCCACAACAGGTCGAATCTTGTATATCTTGTCTCGGTCTGCATCAGAAGCATCTGGAGCGTGCTGGTTGTTATTGAAGTGGAGCGATCGCTTGATAAACTCGCACCTGTCACGCCTCATGACGTCCGCTATCTGCGGCACCCTAAATTGTTCTGACCAATACAGTCGCGTTTGTGGCTGTTTGTTGATTGACATTGTCATCACTATCCCAAGAAATTGTTCGAGTTCATTTTGGGTCAAACAGATCACCTTGTTTGGGTTTTTCTGGGTGCTGTAAAGACTTGTCTGATCACAAATATTTGTGAGCATCTCAGCATCAATGAACTTCCGGAAGTATGATATGGGAGATTCAACATCACTTGGATGCGGAGGAACGTCCTTCCAAGCTGGTTCTGACTTCCCATCTTTGTCACTAATAACTTTCCAGACCGTAGATCTCTCGGGTACCTGGGTTGTAGTGGCACTGGAGGCTGTAGAGCGTTGGCCTCTGCTCATCTTCACCACGTTCAGCGGTGAAACTCATTATCTATGGAGATAAAATATGCAACACTGTAGCTGTTTATAACGTGCCCTAAATTTGTGTTCACAAAATGTATATTGCCTTGTACTGCTGGACCAGCAGCACGAGGCTGGATGTGCGACGCGTAAGTAATTTTTGTTTTACTACATACAAGCAGTATTATAGACTTAGTTTATTTTTTCACGTCAGGAAGGTGTTTGCAAGCACTTTTATTGTGAAGCCGATCATATAGGAGCTTGGAGCGCGATTTTGACACCGCGGTACCACCATCGCTGAAAGTGGCGAATAACGAAGGACATCCAACATCCTGCGTTTTCTCCGTGCAACGTTATCACAGTCGGCTCACGCCAACTCAGCAATCGAGCCATCAGCACATCGACTAAATGCAAATTTTCTAAAGCACGAGCTTCAAGTAGGTAGCAGCTGCAGCTGTTTGTTGCAAACTACTTAGTGTCATTGCTCGCATTTTTATTTTGTGTGTTTGCGCGTTTCCCGCCTCATCTGCAGGCAGGCATCTTTTGCAGAAAGCTGGGATCCCTAATCACGGTCTTCATGTACGAAGACACTGAATTAGTTTGCCAATACCCCGCAGCGTCCGCCATAGCCGGATGAATTGTGCACTTGTTCGTTCGGTCATCGTATTCGATCCCAAATAAGGCCACGCCGAGCGGAAGGGTAGGATACTTCTTCGAGCTCGCACATATCTGAAAGCAATCAAGGTTCAGTGAAACGACACGCGCTTACGCTCACAAAGATGTTAAGCAAAGCAGAACTCTGAACTGAATTTCGTTCTTTGTTTGAATATATTTCGAGCACAGAAAATGTTTTATCACCTGAATTTCAGGAAAAACCCGTCTCTAAAATCTGTGATGACAGTTTTCCCTCAAAGTTCTGCAGGGAAATCATTGCCACGTAAAGTTAATACTTCCGCTATAGGGAGCGGATACATTGACGTTATGTTACCCCGTCATCGGACCTCGTGTTACGTAACGTCACTTTTCATGCTAAACATAGTGAGAAAATTGACGCTTCGTGACCAAGCCATGGGACCTCGAGTCGTGTTGTGTCATTTACCTCACTACGTTTAGTAGGGAAAACTGTCGTGACTTGACCACGTCATGTCACCTCAAGTTACGTTGCCTCAAATTCTGGACACGCAACTTGGCCAATCCCCAGCCTCTTATCATCACTTCGCAGTAAATTAGACTGTTTTTTTGCCGATGAGATAGCCCAAGAATCGATTACAAAGCCGGGAGCGCGACCATAATATTTTATCGCAAATACACGGTATACATTGTTTTGATCATACTGCAATTAAATGCAAAGATGCAAGCGAGCTCGACAAGAATGACAAAAAACAATCCCTGGTGAAGGGGAACACGAGGGACAAAGGGCAAACACAAATCTCCAAAACACAGCTAGGTGACTGGTGCGCGACCGAGAAAATTCCTGGACCAGGCGGATTTTTTCGTTCGCGCACCAGTCACCTGGCTCTGTTTGGTGATTTGTGTTTCTCCTTTGTCCCTCTTGTTCCCGTTCTACAGGGATTATTTTCATCATACATTGTTTTACCTTAATTCCTTCCGCACCCGACGCTTTGACCCGACGGAGCCAAGCGATGGACGGACCTGGTGGTCTTTGCGGATATGCTATTCCGGACTCAGTGAATGATGCAAAGCAACTGGCGCAGGGCCGCAGCGCAGCACGCACATAAATACGCCATCTGCAGCTCCAATATCGTGTACTGTAATTGTACCGATATGTTTAACCAGAATATATAATCCCGAATAGCTTTCGCAGCTCCAACAAAAGAGCCACAGAACACTATAATCCAAAGACCATCATAGATCAAGGAGACAGGGTCATTTAAACACCATCTGTACCAGTATCCAAGAAAGAGAGTCGCTATCTCATCTTTTTGCTCAGCCAGTCCCTTTTTAAGTGTTTTTTATGAATATTTTTGAAGTAATCTGTTCCATTCTCTTTTTTATGAGTGGCGGTCGTGTAGCTTAAAAAGTTATGTCCCACCCAACATTTTTTTAAAGTTTACTTTCTTATCAAAATATTTATCGTTCATTCTTGCCTTTCTTCTTTCATGCATTAAATAATCTGTTGATAGTAGCGTTTAACCTGTATGTATCTTCGTCATGTCTTTATACCTTGCGCTTACTAGGTTCCCGGTTATATCGTCGCCTTTGAGACTGAGTAGGGGTTCAGCGCTCGAAACAAAAACAAAATGAGAACTGAACGGTACTGTGCGCCAGCTTTCTTGCTTTGGTCTTCGATCCTTACCGCGTATTTTACAAAGTCAGGACCCACATTGGCCCAAAGGTCAACACTGTTCATTTTAGGTCACACTGCTTTCCTTAAGGTAGCGATGCAAAACTTTTTGTAGTTTCAATAAGTAATTTAGTTTCCCCCCTCGTCGTTCGCTTTAATGATTTTCGGAGTAGTGAGCTACACTGGTGGACTTTGGTGCGGGGAATGTGTTCCGTGATAGCCGGTCTTGGCTTCTTTGGTGGCGGACTTACTTCTAGTCACTCGCACTTCGATTAAGTATACTGTTTGTTTGACATTAAAATCAAATAAACGGCGTATGGATTACCTATGCATCGTCTGGCACGCAATCCTTGTTTCTTGAGTAGGCACCCTTTATTCCTTTTGGTCGTAGTAAAGGTTACTGGCGAAGGTAGCGCAGGTACCCTTCGAGCTTGGAGGTAGGGTGTTGGCTACGCAATTAGGCTGACGAAGGCTCTCTCGGCATTCGTGGTTGTCATGCACAGAGTCGATAACTTTCATTCGACTTACTTATTAGGTACAAAACCTGTCACATCGGTTGATCATGGGTGGGTCCCGACGTTCTATGGGCAAAGTTTTGAGTCGCGAAACACATGCGCGTCAAAACTCTGCGATTCAACGTGCCAAGTGTCGGAACGACGATTAGCATCCATTCACCCATCTGGTAGAGAGATACCCGCAACTAAGCGAAGCTGAACGGAACAACGCCACGACGCGCCGGAAGCATCTGTGTCTCGAATTTTCGATTGAGGCGTGTCGGAGCAACCATCTTTCCGACAGTTCGCACGTCGGTTCGGACAGTTTAGACGCTGCATATGTTTCGCGCTCAAGAAGACAGCGAGCGACGGGCTTTGGCAACCCAAATAATAAACAAACTCTTACCCAAAACGAATGACCGAAGCCAAGCCCGTTAAGATTACGAGTAAACTCTTTTCTCGGCGGATTAAAGTGACGGACGTGAACATCACGTTTCGTCGTTGATTTGTCTGCTGCTACGCTATACGACTACAGCGCGTTGAACGCCTCACCAGCGACAGATGCCATCTTGTTTAGAAAGACACGACGTCACGTCAGCGTCGCGTTCTGATTGGTGGCCGCTTCAAAGCTCGCGGAAGGGGTTCGGGCAAATCGGTCCCGAAGCGCTTGGCAAAAACGCCCTCCAACCGCTCGATCCCAGCCACCTTCCGGTTGAGTACACGCGGATCCACTTCGCGTTTACGGATCCGCTTCCTGTGTGAACGCGCCATTAAGCAGGCAGTTGCTACAATGACTCAAAAGGGCACAAGTCAGTACTTCGCAACGCCTGTGAAAGCGGTACTCATTTAAATTGGCACCCATCAGAATACTAGAAGCTCCAGGAAGAATGCGCTTGCACTGACAGAATTTAGAATCCCCAATCTAAAAAGAAGGTCTGGAGGCTGACTTCACGGCAAAACTCAAAGACCGCCAAATGATCGAGGGTCGCCTTAAAGCTGCAGTGAAAAGACCGAAGAAAGGAGGGAGCATGACCTTTTTTTTCCTGTTTCGTCCTTTCTTTGTTCTTTTCTATAAACTCAAGCTGGCCCTTCACCTTTATGTACCAGCTAGCTGAACTGAACCCTGGGGCCGCTAAACACTCAGAACGATAAAATCATTCAAGAAAATTACAAAGCCGATAACACTTTTATATCTTAAAACCCCTATATTCGCAGAGACAACGACCATCTGAAAAGCAAAGTGGGGAACATTGCAGAACTTTGGTCTAAGGGTGCCTGAGTTTCGTCATTTGCTGGGATGCTTGTAATGTTCGCTGTGGTTTGTCGTCTTGTATTCACCAGGAAAGTCATTTCATCTACGTTTTTGGGGGTGCAGGTGACTTTAAAGCGATGACTAAATTGAAGCGAAGTAGAGAGTCTAAACACCGCCTAATTGAAACAACAGTTGTGAAACGCTATTTGTCGACTGACGTAGCTGCTTACGCATATGAGATAGAACCATGACCGGAATGGTCGTGGTCTGATCATATATTCGTTGCCCCAGTTTCGTGCACCATTTCGAGCCACATCTTTAAATGTTCATATTTTATCGTAGCCATGATAGTGGAAGGTATAAATTCAGGGGACTGGAAACTGGTAAATCCCAATTTCTAAAAATAGCCAGATCAGATTTTTTAAAAAGTGACAATAGTCACTGACAAGGTGAGAACTGCAGGGAGGATCTTCAGTTGTCCCGCCTCCAGCACGAGCTTCGCACTTTCTTCCTCTGACAACACTTTGGCGTCTCGTGCTCCTTGAGCTCCCTCGCGCAGCTGAAGCGTGGAGAAAGTCTACAAGTGCGCGCTGGTGGCCGGGTATTCGAAAGACACGCCTTACCGTTTTCGCGCTGTCAGTGTTTATAGAAATAAGCTAGGAACATTGTAGGTGGGCACTGCGCTCAGCACCCTTCCCTAAGCCGACAGTGCGATGGGAGGTATGTGCTCTCGACGGATCTGGGAAAATTAATAGCGAGTGGAGCATTTACAGTTGCTCTAGCTGGACCAGTCGGCCTCTTCCCTTTCATTACCTGACTTCTCTCTTCTCAAGAAAAATGGCTCTGGTACGCCACAGTAAAGGAAATCGGGATTGGCGTCTCCCGCCATGTTTTGTTGGGGGCACTTCGAGCGGCAGCCGAGACAGCCGTCTCTGCTGTCTTGGAGTACCCGGCATCTTTGCGCGTCGGCGGGGAGCGCCCTCCCTCGGCACAGCACGTAAGCGTGAGAGCGTGGGCAGCGCACGGCGCACATGCGTTCTGATGGACTCGCGCTGTATAAACCGCTGGGGGAGGGTTTGGCACTGCAGGTGCGCTTTCCTCGTATCCTGGTTTATTTGAGGTCACCCATCGCACGTCATCAAGAACCGTGCCCCCTACGGAGCGTGTAGACTGAATGCCAAAATAAGCCCACTTCTTCGTTTGTCCCCTCATAGCTATCTGAATTACTGAAGATGCCTCACGCATGGGAGGTGAAACGTTCAACAAAGCTTTTTGTATTGCTGGGTCAATCCGTTTGCCTGCTAAGTTTTATCATGTATTCACTCGGCTTTGGAAGTGTTTTGGCAAATGTATTACAAACTGAAGTACAATCTTCCAAACTTTTCGACTTGTCTGATAGAGTTCCAAATAAAATTGGAAATATTACAGAATGAAAGCGACATTTAATTTAAATGAGCGGAATATGTTCTCTCCGTAGTAAGTGACAGCTTTAGAAACAAATGACTTGGCTAATTTTATTCATGCTATTTCCTTCGTTATTCGTTTTGTGGCGTTCCCATCCGCTAACGCCTTTACATCATTGCCGGTGACAATCGCAAATGTATTACAAATCGAAGTACAATCTTCCAAACTGTGCAACTTGTCTGATAGAGTTCCAAATAAAATTGGAAATATTACCGAATAAAAGCGATATTTAATTTAAATGAGCGGAATATGTTCTATCCGTAGTAAGTGACAGCTTTAGAAACAAATGACTTGGCTAATTTTATTCGTTCTATTTCCTTCGTTATTCGTTTTGTGGCGTCCCCTTCCGCTAACGCCTCTACCTCATCGGCGGCGACAATAAGAAACAGTGGACACGCCGTGTTCTTTAAAAGCAAAATGAGGAGGCTCTCTATTTTTCAAAAAAATAAATTACTTATATCCTCTTTTTTTTGCCTGCGTGATTAGGAATTTCAGGCTGATATTTCAACTTTATGCGCCGAGTAGCCAAAAGAACGCTTTCAGAATAGCGCTGAAACTTGTCCTTTGAAACGCGTTTGATGGGAGAAGGAAATCGTGATGTATTACACAAAGATATCAACATGTCTGCTCTTCCCAAAGGTCTTGCCCGAGCGGTCAAAAGCGCTGTACGTTTTCCATCACAAGGGGCCGCTTAAGGAAGCTGAAGCGTCCGGATATTATATCACAGAGAGCGGTTGGCTTTTAAATTGTCTCGCGTGTATTAGTACCTTCGGGTAAAAGGCTTCTGATATTCAAATTCATAGTACAAAAGAACGCTCAACTTTTTTTCTTGAAAAACTATTCAGCCCATTTAGCTTTCCTTTAAGCTGGACGCGACTATATTAAAGTATTTGGTTTTGGTACTTACCTTCAAGTTAATGGTATCGTCGTTGTCGTACATTGTGACAGAGTTGTTGGCATCCCAAATAGAACGCTTCAACCGATTGTAGAAAATGAAGTCCAACTGGGCGGAGAAACTCACGATGCACAGCTGCGTTAAAAAAAAAAAAGTTATACCGTCGTAGTTAGTCGCCTGGACACAAGAAACTCCCTTCGATGAATCCTTTTTAGGAAGATTTTTGCGCATGCGAAGGCCCTCTTCACTATGCGGCAAAAGCTCAAACTGCGGATGGCGTCCGGAAGGGAGCTGCGCTACCTTTCCTTCCTGCCCTGTGGCTCGTCCGGGTCGCGGAGGAGGCAGAAAGGCTAGCGCAACTGCCCTTCCATACGCCAATTGCATTTTAGGATTTCGCCACTTGGTGTCTTCTTTATGTAAACAAAGCAACATTGAAACGGCAGCTGTCGGGATTGCTTTAGCTGCCCGTTTGAATAAAAGCGGGATTTCCCGCATCTTAGTTATCATTTTGCAGAAGGTTTCGAACATTGTAAACTGAGGCTTTGAATTCGTGCAACGAAATTACGTATATTCACTGGCTTTTTTTTTAACGAAGGAGTTCTGCTCAACGTTAGGACGATTTCAAAACCGAAATTCTGCTTTGTTTTCGCAGAGCGCACCGCGAATCTCAGTTGCAAAATATAAGAAAAAATATTTGAAATACTCGTAGAATTCGATATGCCAGTAGCTGCTGCGGGAATAGTTCGCGACAGTTGGCACCGACCAGTGTTATCCGGAACGGCGTTCTAAGGAACGGCGTTCCTGGAACTCGTTCCTTTTGGGAGGAACGAAGGAACGCCGCCGTTTTATTTTGGATCGGTGGAACTGGAACGTGAACTCGTTACATCTTTACTGGAACAGAAAAATGAACGGAGTTTCTTTTTTATTTCGTCCAGCGGGGTAATTTTGATTTTATTTCTAAGAGGGAAATTTTAAAAGTATAAAAACAATATTTTTACGAAGAACAGGATCTCGTTAACTTTTTGGTTGCTTATCTTAGGGTTTATTTTGTGTTGTCTTTGCTTGGTTACTGTCGGGTGCAGGAGAATTAGTGGATATCGATTTTTTTTTCAGTGCCCGAGAAAGCGGTACAAAAATCAAAACTTCTAGTCGATGGAAGACACAGAAAGAGGGACATTTCAAACTCAGCTCCTTTCTTTGCTTTCACGAATTCCGATACACCCAGAAATCTAAGGCCGACTACAGCCATCACTTAACTTCCACAAAGAGACCTACAGTTACAACAAAAGAACAGGTTACCAGACATCGAACGCACCCTTGTATCCCGAAGATTAGTCACTTAAAAGACACACAAAAATTAATCTTTATTCCTTCTCCCATTGTCCGCGACCTTCAAACTGAACAGCGAATCCAACCTTCACGAGAAGGACTCGTAGTTTTCAAGGCTGACCTTCCAAAAGCCCTACCCTTTTCTTCACTTGCTCGTATTTTTGCGGACAGCAACATCGAGAAGCAACTGTTGCTAAGTTCGAACAAGGGGCTTTGTTAGATTGAAACGTGTGAGGTTGTTGTAAAACGCTCGTGAAATATGGGATAACAGTACATCTGGCTCGTCTGATTTGCTCACCAGAAACATGAATCTGGTTAAAAGCTGAGATTTTTGAAGGTGAATATAACAACAATCGAAACCCTGCTTCCGCTTGTTTCCTTCTCCTTGTGCTCTTCTGTCAAGCCATTTAAATTCGAATGTTCTCATTATATGGGATAGATTTTAAAAGAAAGAATGAAATCTCTCATTGATCTAACTAAATATGGTAATTAGCAAAATACAAATGTACCGTATATGTAACGAAACGTTCAATTTTTGTATCTGTAACGGGAACGAGTTCCTTTTTTGCACATGGAACTTGTAACAGGGATGTGTTCCAAAAATCAGAAGGAACGACGAACAATAATTCGTTCCTTTTTTTAAGGAACGTGTGCAACACTGGTACCAACCAAACAGTACTATTGTCATTAATTCACACTTTCACCGGCGCGACCAAGCAATGGGCTCAAAGCTACCACAACAACTTAAAAAGCAACTCCATTGTATATATATATATATATATATATATATATATATATATATATATATATATATATATCTATATATATAATTTGGGACTACGACCGTTCTTAGCTAAGTCAGTTATCCTTCATTAGTTTTTTGTATTTTGTTTATTTCAATAAATATCACGGCACAAAATTTGTTTCTGGGCGTGAACGAGAAAACCGAAACAATCTGCTAGAGGGATGACAACACCGATCATCAGCCGTACAGCCACGACGTGACGTCTATGTAGTGCTGCGGTACGAGCTACAACCAATCAACTGCAGCTCCACCCAACGTTACAAGATTACCTCACTTGTGGAACTCACGCGGAAGGAGGTACCCCCTCACTTACTTCAGTCCGCCTCCCGTCATTCGAAGCGCCATCTAGATATCGTTTACGAATTGTGTGTTCCATACAGTACGTAGAACCGCCATCTAGACACTGCGCTTCCAAACACTCTTGTGCCATAGAACACACCTCAGTTACCAAAGCAGCCGTCTGGCGCGTCGAACGACTGGAGGTGAGTCGTGGTGATTGTGTGTGTGTGTGGGGGGGGGGGGGGGGACTGCTCGTGCATGCAGCGCCTATGAGCATTTCCGTAACTGAGGTAGTCTAATAACGTTAGCTCTACCGAGACGTGACGTCACGAGGGTGCTGAGCCAGTGTTCCTTGACTAAACGCGAACCCTCATGCAAGGCTCTAAAGAGCAGCTGTCGGATCTTTAAAATTGGTTTAGTGGAGTTCGCGGCTTTACTTTGACGTAATATTTCGGCTAGTGCAATACAAGTAATTTATTTTGGTTTCGTTTTCGCCCGGAGCTGCCCCTTAAAAAAATCAGGTCGTGGAAAGTCCCGCGCTTCTTGTTGCCGCTCTGGAGCCATTGCCATTGTGCCATTGGTCGATAAGAAAACCTAAGAACAATTCTAGAATCAAGAAGTAAGGTTGAAAGTCCCGTCCTATGTTTTTTTACGCTGTCATCAATTGTCGTGGCCACTATTTTTCCTTTATTATAGTCTTATTGCTGGAAGATAAAATCCGTGTGCGCATATCGGTACAGATCGGTGTTTCAATCAAACGAAATGACTAAACTTCACAAAAAATTAATGTGAAGGAACCTCGAGTGTTAGACACCGGACAGAACTTGGTTGCGTTAGCTATAACGACCTTTAATTCACATTTGAAGAACAGACAAAACAAATATCTAATCGGAATGTGTCAGTTAGGGTGATTTAGTAAAAGTTAGATAAGAAATTCACTACTTATCACTTGGAACTCATAATCTCACGGTCAATACAACCAATTCGAAGAAATAATTTATTTTCAAAGACCTTTCTTTCAAGATAAGTTGTATTCCAGTTCAATCATTTGTGAAACTGAAACAACCTCTAAGGGTTGGTTTCTTTTAGGACTAACAAATATTTAAAATAAAACCGCGAATGCTAAACTAATCGCATCTGTGCTAATGAGTTATATGGCCTGGGAGAAAAAAGCAAGCTAATCATCACGATAAGTAATATAGTTAAGTAAAAATGGTTCCTTCACAATTCAATCGAAAATAATAGACGTGTGGATTTAATGAGAAACTTGCTAAGCGTCATTTAAACGTCACCTAAGGAGGCGGTCGCCCTCTAAGGAGATGTTGAAATGACGTTATTTAAGAAGGGGTTCGCCTCCTAAGAGGACGCTACACAAATTAAACATTATTGCTCTAGGCGGCATTAGAAGCGCTGAGTAGTGGCCCTAACCTAGGCGGTGCATTTTGGCGCCCGCTCATACCGCCCGGAAGTGAAATGCAAAAAATGTCGATTGCATATTCGGGGTAACATTATAGGACACCGACCACAGCCTCTCTCGATTTCCCGCGACCCCTGTAACGCGAGTCTCAATGGTGTGTTCAGCGCGTCCTAAAAAGTGGTCTCTCCTTCTTAGCTTAATGATGCCACAGAAGTGTCATGTTGACGCCAACCATGATCATGGCGGCATTATAGCAGCGAAGGTGGATGTGTCAAAAACACAAAAACAGAGTTATCGGAATATAGACTTACTGCAGGACGCTCTCGAAATTGACAGTCCACGGAGACTTCGGCAGCCATTAGCTGGGACGGCGCAACGATGGCGAGATGGGTGTTCGCCAATGCGTTTTGCGGAACGTCGGGCACAACCGCGATGATCGCGACATCCGATGGCATAAAACGCCGGCTAATGAGACACTACATGTTGCCGCTTCGCGACCTCTTTTGATGCATGGAAGGAACAGGACGCTAACCACACCAGTCGTAAACGCGTACCAGCCACAGTACTATACTCCGTTTCACCTTATGTTGTACCGCAGCGAAGGCTAGAAGCGCGAGCTCATAGCGTTGGCAGCTGCCCTTGGTGCACGAGAGCTTGTGCCGCCGAGGTGTGCCATAGAGCAAGGAGCTCGCACTTGTAGCCTTTCCTGCGGTACAACACAAGGTGAAACAGAGTATTGGCGAGGTGCGCGATCGAAAGCGTCGCTGTGGTCGGCCTTCCATGATTGGCCGAATGCTGACTATGACGTCAGAAAAGGATTTCTTTTCGACGGAAATAAGAGGAATGGAAGAATTTCAATTTCGACGGTGTTGGTAGTGTTTCTTTAAGAGCGCAATGATTTCAAGCTTCCACCATGCTCCTTACAAACACCATCGAACTTGTCGTTCGCAAGGTAATGACGTCACGAAAGGTAACCATCGGAGGGCGCCACTAAAACATCTCGCCGCTAATAGTGAGTTTTAGCATTGCGTATACGAGCGAACGCAAGCCCTGTGCGTTTGCGTTAGCGTTGCGTGTTCCACACTCCGCGTGCGTGGAGCCAAAACCGCGGCCTGGAATTGGTGCATAGCTGTTTCCCGCATGCGCAGCGTGGAACACGCAACGCTAACGCAAACGCATAGCGCTCGTATACGCAATACTAAAACTCACTAAAGTCGGAGTGGTCTAGTGGCCCGGCGCGCAAACGCAACGCATCCATAGTTGGCGCACTGAAAAAAAAATAGCCCAAGTGATTGACGGCTGGAGTGTTTAATTGGGGACACGAGGAACTGCGTTGTCGCGAGTACACTCGAGAGCTACAATACTCGGGCCGTTTCCTCCTTTCAATCCAGGGTGCACAAAAAATAATTGGCATTGACAAATATATATATATATATATATATATATATATATATATATATGATATACTTTAATTGAATATAATTGCCAGTTTTCAGAAAGTAAACAAATAGAGCACAGTACACAGACATCTATGGCCGGCGAAGGCCTGAGGCGGAACACTGGTCATTCGAAAGTGCGCCACAGCTGCATCTCATGTCGCCCTTTCGCCTAGTCTGCAGTCACTCGTTTCTGGTGTTCTTTTTGAAAGGCTCGTGTAGCAGAAAATCCGGCGTGGGCGGCGGAACGAGAAAATTCGCCATCGGGTACGGGAGTAGAAAAAGCGGCGTCTGTAGCGTGACGAGAAAAGTCGGCGTCGGTAGCGCTCAGCGAAAATCCTTATTGGTCGGTAAGGTTATGACGCGAACGTCCCATGACCTCGCCCGGGAATATCAAACAACCCACAGCGCTCACGTGAAACGCGACGTAACGCGTGGAATTCAAGTGATGAAAAAAGATGACATGTAATGCGATATAAAGTTAGCCGCATCTCTCAGTTGATTCCTCTCTATAGAGGAATTTATTTACGTTAAAGAAAATTTTCAGTTTTAGCAGGGATTCGGACTCCCGACCCTTCGGTTACGATCCCGGCAGGCTGCTCCCTAGGCCACGCAAGGCACGCTTGGACGGCTTGGGAGCGAGCGGCAGTTCATATGTTTGTATGTTTCGCTATTGCGTTCCACTCATGAAGGTGAAGCTTAAGAGTCCTCCAATTTCTTCAGTCCCGACTGTGGGCTTCCGCGTCTGTGCCAACCGTCTTCCACAAACTTCAAATTTTCGGAGAAACGTGGATTACATGTTCGTCTTTTTTATTCGATTACTTACTTCCCGCATCTTGATCTTATAATGTCCCGTGCAATCCTTTCCCATATTAAAGCGCTCTGGGTTAGGATTGACCAATGCTTCGGAATAAAGGAGGGCCAGGGAACAGGACAATGCTAGCGATCGTCCCGTAAATTGAGGCTTGCGGCTGTTTACATAGTCCAGGGCGTCCAGCTGCGCAAATCGTTGAGAGATTATATAGATAGGTCAATAGATTAGATATTTTACAAAGAGAAAGAAAGAGAGAGAGAGATGTATGTAAAGTGTTACAAGTTATGACGCTACTGGTAACTCTTTTGGTTTTTCGGTAACGCGCAAAAGCCCTCGTTAGTATCTCAAATGAGTAACGAATAAAGTTATTTCAATAATAAAGTTCAGTAATGTGTATAATTACGTTGCTGGTCACTCGATAGATTTGATTAAACTTATTCACGTGTTATGCCTTTTTAGAGGGCCAACGCGCCATCGGAGTTTCGCTGCTCTACGCATTTGAAAAACCAACAATAAGGAAATTGTGCTAAATCACTGTGTAGCAAATTAGTTATTAAAAAGGTATTTTCTGCTTCTAATTGCAGTCATTTGATAATAGTGATATCCATACTTACACAAAACTCAGGCAAATCTGACGTTCGTTATAAAAAGAAGCACAGACTTCTTTTTACTTTCACCGGACGGTAACGAATCTGAGTAACGTGTTAGGGCTTGACAAACTAACAATTAACGCGATTTTCTTACATAGCTTATCAACGGGCACAGCATAGTATCTAATAGATTTTGTTGAGTTAGGATAACTGCAGCGTTCTATCGCAAGAGCAACGGTCTTCTACAGAGATGTGTCAGCGTCTGTCCACTTGCTGTGACAGAACGCCTGAAAAAATATTAAAAAACTTAAATAAACACAACACAACAAAACTTCAGCTTGCCTTGTCACTGCAGTAACAAGGCAAGCTGAAGTTTTGTTGTGTTGTGACATGTCTTATGAGATTGTTAAGACATGTCTTAACAATCTGACAAGTAAGTATTCATTGTAGTATTTTAATGTTCTTGTCATTTATACTCTCAAAATTTTTAAACATCAACGTAATTCTGATAGTTAGCTTCCCGGACTAACGTAAATGCGACCGTAAATCTTTCGATTGTTGCTCTCCAAAGGTGCTCTCCAAGTTTGAAACGTACAGACATAAAAGTGCATGCGATTCTCACCACTGACACTTCGTAAAGGTTGGAAGCGTTCAAGTAGACACTTGGCCCTGTGATGAGGCATCCTGATCTCTGAATGTTCGATTCAAAATGGGTTCGGATTATTACTGCATCAATCGGTGCACTCCTGGTGGGAGGAACAAACAAGAATGGTAAAATAAAATAAAAAGTATTTCTTAAGTCTTTACAAATTCCTTGTGAAAAAGCCATTAAATCTAAACTAGTTTAATATGTTCATTAAGTTATAATGCATAATACACATACTACAGACAGTTAACCGTCACAAGATGTTAGATAGTTCACTCAAACATGTTAATTATTTTTATTTAGAAAAACGAGAAAAATGGCTCAAATAAAAACCTTTTAAGCATCATCGAAAGTGACAAGATCTGTAAGTTTTAGAAAGATATTTAGAGCGTGGAAAGCGCAGTGGTGCACAAAAGTGGCCACTTCTGCAACTGGTTCTAGGCTGGCGAGGCAAAAACGGGATGTATAAGCGCGTGTTGGTGTTTTCATTCGCGTTTTCGAACCGCCAACCTTGAGTCTGTTGCAGGAGTGTAAACATTAGCCCATCATTGCGCTTCCACGAACTGGAAATCTTTCTAAAATTGACTGCTCTATTGGGTCTTGATGGAGCTCAGTAAGTTTGGTATTAGAACCATATGTTTATTTTAAATATATTTATAAGTTAATTAAGAATAGTGATTTCATGTTTCGTGTTTATTGTGACGATTAGCGCATAACGTTATGTCCTCATGGCCGTATAACATACCTGCAAAGTCCGCATCAGTTTAATCAGTTTAGCCTTGTCGGATATTTTTATAACGTTTAGAAAAATCTCCAAAAAAGACGCTTTTAGGCCAAACATTTCTTTGGATTCCACTCGCCGTAGAACCGATAAGAGGGGAGCGAACGCGGCGATAAGTGATAACACAACAGTATGATAACACAGTCAGGATGACACCTCACAAACTGAGCGCGCAGCGGCCAATGGGAGCCTCGTCAACGCGCGCCAGCCGATGGGACCGAAGTGTAAAAGGTGCCGTTGGCTAGCTTTGCGCGTGGTTTCATTAAGGTGCCGTTTTGTTTGGCTTCAAAGCTGATGACGTCGGCTCTCTCCATGAGACAGTTAATGCTTTCTCATTAATAACGTAACCCTTTTAACTCAGCTCCAGTCAATGTGCTAGCGGCAAACAACCACCTCAGAAGCCCCTCGAAGTATAGAATTTTATTGAGTCGTTTATGCGAAACGCCGGTTTCTCCTAACCGGCTGCATATTTGTCAAAATCGAAACTGAATGAGATCTAGAACAAAGTGTACAACCTAAAGCGCATTCTCGTGTTTCGTTGACTTGCGAAAAAAACGTTATTAGCACGCCAAAACATATAAAGTGTTTATTAACGTGAAACGATTACAGGCTAGGTAGTCCGATGAACTGAAGCAACAGAAAACGTAACCTGCAAATTTTCCCGCTAAATTTAGCGGAAACAATGAGGTCAGAGGTTGTCATGTCGCGTGACCTATACACAGATTTTGTTTCCCGGCTAAATGTAGCAGAAAAATTGACGCCAAGTGACATGGTCACGACCTATACGCAAGTTCAGTTTTCCGCTACATTTAGCGGGAAACTAGATGTCACGTGACCTGAACACCGGTTCAGTTTCCCCGCCAAATTTAGGGGAAATAATAAAACATGACTTCGCGTTACGTAACCTATACACAAACTCAGCTTCCCCTCTAAATTTAGCGGAAAAAACAATATGTGGGGCGTCCTCATCCCAAATCAGTTCTCCGCAAGATTTAGCTGGAAAAATGACGTCACATGGCTTCATGACATGTGGCCTATACACACAATTAGTTTCACCGCTAAACTGTGCGAAATATTGAGGTAACATGACATGGTAACTCTACCTATACGCAAGTTCAGTTTACCCTGTAGATTAAGTGGAAAACTTGCATTGCGTGACCTAAACTACAATTCACTTGCCCCACTAATTTAGAGGAAAAAATTAAGTCATATGACTTCACCTCACATTACCTAAGCAGAACTTCACTTTCCCCGCCAAATTTAGCGGAAAAATTCACGTCATTTGTCACGATGTCTAATGACCTATAGCAAGTTCATTTCCCCCGAAGTTTAGCTGGGGAAATGACGTCACATGGCTTGATGTCACGTGACCAATACATAATTTCAGTTCACCTGCTAAATTTAGCGGGAAAAGGGACACGTGACGAGCCGCCGCCCGTCCTTCCCTAAACTCTGGACACACGCCGACCCGACGTAGAAAATCAGTGGGTCAATGTGTCAGTAAGTCAATGGGGTAGAGTCAATGAGGTGAAGGGAATTGCGACACATCCTTTGAATCCCCAGATGCCAATAAATTTCTAAAATGGTATATTGTCGAGTGCCTATATACGCAACATCGCCCTGGCATCGCTAGCCTAGCTTTGAAATACGTCTTTTTCGTCTCTAAGACTTAAAAAAACACTTTAAACCGACAGAGTAGGACACTGAGAGAGAAAATTCATGGTTGCGTGCCCTGTTCTGCAGATTAACTGTGGGGACAGGCGATACGCTCTACACTGCTGCACGCAGTTGCACTGGCGAGTTTTAATTTTGCGGGCGGTATTCACGTGCACTGTGACGCCACTGACTGCTTAACAACGCATGACACTTGAACGTCACATAGTAGCATGACATGAGTGTGGAACTAAATTCCGCCAAATGTAGCGAAAATCTGTACTCGCTAAACTTAGTGCAGAAACTTCGCATTAAATTTACCGAAAAATTTTTACCAGTAAATTTAGTAGGAAAAATGTGACGTCATGACAAGACATACCGATGTCACTAAACTTATGACAACTTTAGCGAAAAATGTTCCTGCTAAATTTAAACAACCCACAAGTGAGTAGCTGCGGCACCTAACCAATAATGGCTCCCACCGTTAAACATACCGAGACCACCAAGAGGTGACAGGTGAAGAGCAAAGTGGAAGCTCTTCCCAATTCCTTCCACTTTGGTAGAGAGGACGCTGGAGAAAACGTTTCCTTTCTCCAGTGTTCGCTTTGGTGAATTAGAAAGAGGGTGGGGGGGGGAGCTTCTGCTTTCCTATTAAGCTGTCACTGACCATAGCAGCAGCAATCGCATTGCGGATGGTTAGCTTTCTCGTGACATCCGACGTCTGCTGATCTTAGTCTTTGTCGGACTCGCGGATATTAAAGGAGCACGATAGTGGTTTCCGATTAAGTCTATTTATGGTCATAACTTTATCTTCAGGCTCTATGCATTTCAGAAAACTCGAAGTCTAGAAACATGCGCTGCCGAAATCCCCATTTAGAACTTGGAGAAAACCAAAAAAGACCTAAGGCCTCCTTATCACGACTTCACAGCGCATGAATGTCTCACAAAACAGGCACTCACTCGATTACAGACATAAAACATGCACACAACGACTGAACTCACAAATCTTTGTATTATGTCTTCGCTTTTTCTTCCACATCTTGTTAAAACAAAATCTGTAAATTGCTGTGTCCCCGTTTTCTTCTCCGCCTATTAAAACCCATTCGCAAAATAATTGCACGATTATGTTCTTAAGATGAGGTAAGCTAATAAGGTAACAAAGAGTTGTGAGTTCAGCGATGTGTCTATGTGTTTGTGTCTGT
Organism: Ixodes ricinus; assembly: GCA_037355805.1. Classification (NCBI taxonomy): domain Eukaryota; kingdom Metazoa; phylum Arthropoda; class Arachnida; order Ixodida; family Ixodidae; genus Ixodes; species Ixodes ricinus. Next base: position 87,059 of record JAZHYW010019072.1, on the reverse strand, counting down.
AATCGGGTGAGTGCCTGTTTGTGCGAGACGTTTATGCGCTGTGAAGTCGTAATAAAGAAAATCAACCAGCCCAAGTCGAAGTGCTAACGCGTGTCCATTTCTCCGATTGGGTGCAGAAGCCAGAGGGCGTCTTCGGACGTGCGGAAACCAATCGCGAGCGATCGCTTCCCGAGCGGCAGAGCATTCGACCAACGGCGGGCTGATCTTGGAACTTGGGGGATCGCGCGCAAAAAGCGAGCGCTCCGCGATTGGCTTTCGCGGGTGTGATACCCCGGCCTGATTTTCTGCGCCTCATCACAAATATGGAGACTGCCGCGATCTTTGATCCTCGTTTTAGAGAGGAAGATTAGGTCTTGTTATGTTTGTATCACAAAAATGATGCATCGCCAACTCTGAAGAAATACTGAGAGGGATATTTTACTCCCACCAGATATTTGAGCAGACTATGTACCACACCTTCTGCACTGGGGCCGGCTTTCACGTAGAATTTCCAACTGTGTATAAAGTCCATGAAATGTTAAGAGTAAAGTGGAAGCTCCTTCCTGCCCTCTCCACTTTAGCAAAGGGAACGCTGGAGAAAAAGGCGTCCTCCCATCAGCATTACCTCTGCTAAAGTGGAAAGAGGTGGTAGGAGCATTCACATCACTCTGAACCTGTCACCAACCATAGTTCTGACTCAGTCAGCGCAAGTGAGTAAGTTAACAAGGTTAGGAAAGGACATTCCTCTTTCCATAGTAACCGGAGACACATGGCAATAAAAACACGAAGAAAAAATGTGTCAATTGAGACTTGCTGTTTTGTTCGTTTTTTGTCGTTCCCTGTTTCCGGTTGCCATGAAGTTCTTCAGCAGGTCGCCTGTGTTTTTACCCTTTCTTCGATATTCCTTCTCGAGAGTACTTCTTCCTAAACAAGCGGGGCCCGCGTCATACTCTCTCCTAGTACGTTTAAAACCCTTTGGAGCAAGCCAGTGCAAGGGGAGCCCAATTCAGAAGACGGAGGAAGACGAGGGCTTGGAGAAGTCTTGCAAAGTTTACAAATGTCACGGGGAAGAGCTTGTTCATATAGGCAGTGCCTTCCTCCGATCTGGGAAATTAAGAACTTTCAGGGATCACGCGCTTGCGTCCTAGGTTTTCCCAGTAACCTACACAACTTCTGAGATCGAGTAAAAGGGTTCACCGATTTCTAACAAAAGAAAATGACAAATCATCATGTGAGAAGACGCTTTCTCTTTCGGGACGTCATCTGATCATTTCTCTTAGCGGCGTGACCGATACAAATAAGCGCTTTATCCAAGTGAAGTAAGAGCGATAGAGAGTAGAGCCTTATACGTTCATTGTGTTAAATAGTCTGCCTGCGAGAGTAACACAACTACACTGTAGCCAGATGACTTTATCCAATAGTTGCGGCCATTTCCGAAAATAACTGATGCGCACCCGATTACCCCTTAGGCAATGCCTACAATTTAATAAACGAAAAATACTCTAAAGCGGAAGGAAATGACATTTCGAAAGATTGTGTTAACGAGTACGTAGAGGTTTTACGTAAGATTACAACTGCTCTGTGTGCAGAGTGTTTACTCAAGCACAAGGCGTCTGGGGTCCTTACAACTTATATTTAAAATACGTTACCTTTCATTTATTTTGTACTTTATTTCGCGACATTCGGTGCCTGTACTCTGGCGTCTAACTCCTCCTGCTAGTCGTGCAAGCAGAAACGCGGGAATCTCTGGCATCATCTGCTACTCCACCGCCTATCGTCGTCTGCAATGCCGAGACGCGGAAATAAAAACTGCGTCGGTGTCCGTTTTTGCCTTCGCTCGTCTGCTATTCCTTCCCTGTCCAATGGTTTCTTCAACCCTCCCAATACGGGACCATCAAAGCGGCGTTCTAGCGTTCCATCATTCACGAGCCATGGTCCAACACAAGCGTCTTTCAGCGTAGGTCGAATTGCGGTGAAAAGCGACTGAAAGAACTAAACAAAGCCAACAGATTAAAGGTGCAGTACCACCATCTTTGTTCTTGTTGTTATTGTTTCGCTTGGCACCCGCGAGCAAGGTTGCTGAGCGTATGGACTCACATCTAAAACGAGACCTTAAATATTCGCTTCGGTAGGCGAGGTGCTCTGAAAGACTTGATATCTACATTCCATTCAAAGCGATGTGACAGAAACAAACGTGTACAAACTTGTTACGCGCCGAACGATTGATTGCCTCCAACCAAATCACTCGCAAATTTTTTTCCTGTGTAAGTATTTTATTTTATCTGTATTAAGACCACGGTCCAACTGAATGTGGCAGTTTAGGTACTTTTTGGCAGGTCATTGCTCATCTTCTTTTGAATACTGTTTTGTAGGATTGATGTCGTTTGAAAGGCAATGCAATTTTTCATTTGATATTATGTATGTATTGTTTTATATTGTTCATGCGCATTTGTAGCATTCCGAATATGATGGCGTGGACCCTCACTTGTTCCGCTATTTTATATTTTATGAACGACTTATTAAAGATAACACAGTTCCAATAGAACAGTTTTGTTATGATGATGTCAGAGCAGAATGTAACGATATACGTTTTTGGTATTTGCACAACTTTGGTTTGGGAATCTCTCTGAACATTGTCCTAAAATTGTAATTTTTCAGCACAAATATGTTTTAATAACGCGCTAGGGCAATGAAATTAGCTACATATGTAGTGCTGATAATTGGTAATATGCAGAGAAAGATTTAATGTTGTGTAAACACTTTTATTTAGATATTATGTATCAAACGTAGCACGTTTTTCTGCCTTGAGTCGCGGTGCTTCAAATGCCGCTTGGAAATAATTAAACTATGATAAAATATTTTATAACATTTAGAACTACAATGGTTGGCCAAGAAGTGGACGATGGCGTTTTTTTTTCATTTTCAAAGTCATAACGCTCCAGAAACCCTTTAATTTACCTGTTTTGGACGCATTTCTTTTATATACATCAAACAGATTTATTTTCATCGAATAACATTTATTGTATGGAATAGATATACATTGCGATCTATTAGATTTTCACAATTATCTTGCTTGGTTTCTCGATAGGTGTAGAGGTTAGCTAATATTAAAATTAAAACAAAAGATTGGGCGGTTTTTTGCGCTACCTAGCGGATGGCAGACAAAACTGCTGATTTCAAATGTTCAGGAAAGTGTCGAGGGCGGTGTTGGCGTCTGTATCATCATCAATGTCCGTGTCTTTTTACCTTCAAATTAAAAAAAAAATATTGGAAGATTTACAAATGAATGGTGTAAGTACTGGGTCAGGTTAGTATATCTAAAACAAATATTTACACAAGCGTAGTGTGATGTAATGTGTTCATTATTCGATATAATTGAAATCAATAAACAATACAGACGAAAAGGAAAAGAATACACGCGAGTTCACTTCATGCCTAGAGTCACTAAATGAACTGCGATTAGAGTCTCGGCACTCCGTTCCCCGACATTGTTGAGGGCGCCGCCATTTTGGGTCTTGTGCACAGCACACGCTACTGCCGATCGCCATGATTCAAAACTGCGACTTCCTCAGCATTAGACCCGGTGTTAGGAAGCTGATGCAATATTGCTTTGCTCTGTCGCGGAATGTTTAAACATTTGTGGAGGACGGAAAAGCGTTTCCTGTCATTTCAAATAAAGCTTCAGGTAACTAGCAACAATGATTTTAAGCCACAATATGTGCCAAGTGTCGTTACTCTGAAGGGTAGCTTATTTAATGACGCTATTCATGCCCTTGTTCAAGGAGCTTGTGATACCTAGGAGGGGCCATGATATAAGCCCCGTGGGTTCCACACGCCACCACCTTTTGACGCCTGCCTCCTCCTCATTGTTCCACTTAGTGCCACTAAATAAACTGCTCTTCAAGATAACGACACTTGAACATATATTTGGCTTAAAATCGTGGTTGCCACTTATCTGAAGTTTTATCTGAAATTTAAAAAAACGCATTTCCGTCTTCCACAAATGCTTAAACAGTTCGCGACAAAGCAAAGCAATATTACATGCGCTTCCTAACATCGAATTTAATGCCGAACAAGTCGCACTTTTGAATCATGACGATCGGCAGTTACGTCTGCTCTGCACAAGTACCAAAATGGCAGCGCCCGCAACAATGTCGGGGAACGGAGTGCCGATACTCTAAGCGCAGCTCCTTCAGCGTCTCTAGTTCCCGCGAACCTCCTTTCCGCTGACTGAAACTGAAACTAAATTACAAAATGACACCATTATTATAGCTTATTTAGTTATAACCAAATTTATATAATGAGAGGACAAAGAGGCCGGGTAGGAGAAACGCGGTTTTTATGGGCAACCGTTCTAACCGCCTCAGAAGAGAGAACTTGCGAGCTTGCGCTGGTTTCAAGAAGACGATCCATAGAAAAGAGGCGGCACGTTGTGTTCTTTGTGATTGTGCGTGTAATTTATATACATGTATATTTGAAGATTGACGCTGGACGTCAATCGTCTCGAGGTAATGTAACGTAATAATATTATATCAATAATAAACATAATGAAGAACTGAACGACTGAAGTTCTCAATTCTTCGATTGTGATATGGCGCTAGCCTATTGTACTTACTGTTGATGAAGAGCAATATGAGGTGACGAGATAATGATTAGATGATGAGGCTCTGTAAGGACGACGACATTAGTGGGTGCCGAACCACAACGTACACTGCCAGATTTGCTTCAAGTATCGTGTACCAAAGACTTTTCTTCACCCGCAACAGAATATTGTAGAATCAATGAGGATGCTGCTTTACAACTCTACGAGGAACAGCGAAACTGCACTGTGTGAAAGTGCGGCTTATTCGGTAATATGAAACACAGATTTCTAGCAGCGTACCCTGATGGACCGCTTGGAACAAATGACTTCGCTGAGGTAAATTGTCACCCGTCCAGAAGACTCTTGAAGCCTACTGAAACCGCAAAAGTGTACGAGGCAAAACATACGAAAAAGGAGCCTGGTGTGAAAGGTCTAAATCACCACCATAGCTTCTACTACAAAATACAAGGGCAGTTACACAATAGACAAAGAGAGTTTTGAGATTTCGTTATATTTACACTGAAGGGCATTAATATCTAACGTATTCATATGGATGATACCTTCTGGTCAACACACGTGGAGCCTTTTCTGTTCAAGTTTTACATGAAAGGCCAGGCTTCCGCTCAAATTCTTCACGTAGACGAGTTGTGCGATCGACTTATCTGCCATTACTCCCTATCTGGGAATCTTTCGATCTTAGTTCGTAGGCCATTCTGTCATGAGATCGAGGGGTGTGGCTCTTCGCCCGCCGAACATTGATTCGGAGGGTGTTTTCCCTGTGGAAGATGCGACCGTCGCGCGCTGCCAGAACAAGAACCTGGCGATTCTTCAATGAACTGTTTCTTCCGTTAGCTTCAAGAGGGCTTCTTCGTTTCGCACACCATCTGTTTTGCTTGCCCGTTTGTTGCAGGATGGTATGGAGTTTTAAGTAAAACCTCATGCCATTTATTATTTCTTTAAAAACAAAAATACTTGTTTATTTTACTTGAAACAAGATTCGGCGCGTAGAAAAAAAACTATTTTCGGTAGGGCAAAAGTAGCGAAAACAGAGGCTAGAACGCCAATAACGCGTTTAGACGTCGTGGCATGCATCGTGTAAACTTCCAGCCACTTAGAGAACGCATCGACCATGACTCCGCAGATGCGGATACGTTTCGCCACCCACTGACTGAATAATGGACCGTTTTCAGTTACTGTTCATAACGGCGCTAGACTCGAGGAAGATTTTGAGTCTTTCCGCAAAGTTAGCCCAGGTGCGAACACATTTGTTGAAATCGGTAAGTGTTCTAAACGTCGGCAACGTCGGTAGCGACGTGCTGTGCTTGACACTGGACACTTACAATTCGCGGAGAAGAAACATGCTTGTTCGTCTGCCACGAGTCGTCCTATATAAGGTTATCACCGCAACTCCATCTCACGGCAAAATAGGTCTTAATTATCCGCATGTCTATAGTTAGCAGTCATGTGAACTTATGAATTCCCGAACGCCGCTCATTCATAGCGTCTTCATTGCAAATAAACGTCTTCCTATCTCTTCTGATGCTTTTAATCATATTCCTCCTAAGCTGTACTTGCAACGTTATGTCTGTCGGTACTTCCGAAAATAATGTAACGGAGTTTTTTTGTGGGAACTGTAATGTAACAATCTTTACAACATCTTCCGGATCCCGTGAAACACAATATCGCGTGACGTAACTTTTCAGTCGTCATTATAATGGTGAGGTAAGTACCGTAAATCGCGAAGCAGTTTACTAGACGTCCGCTTCCACTGGTGTCTTGGAATATTGAGTCTACTGGGCGTGCATTCCAGCAGAATAATTTTTCATTGAGAGAATGTTGACACGTCAGTCAACAATTGATTCCTTCTTGGTTAGATTTATTGCGAAAACCCGTGGCAACCGCCGAACCGCATGTCCCTATATCAGAGAACAATTATTGCCCATCCTGACATTCTCGCATACATGTGTATGCTGGGCCACGCTTTAGGGAGTATTCAATAATTGGGGTTGTGTGGATATTTATACAGCGTGTAGTTGGTCTGCCATTTAAAGTTGCGACGAGTCACTCGCTGTAGATGAGCAATTTAGCCAGTGCGGTGCAACCGCTAGCCTGGAGTCTTTAACGTGCACCACACAGTAGTGATACACGACCGCACGCCGGTACGATGCTCATCCAGATTTAGGGAGTATTGACTGGCGGCCACAGCTGTGTGCGCGAATTCTGAGCACGTGACGATGGCGAGCTTCGACAGTTCTTTTGCAACGTGCTTTTACACACCATCAAGAGTGCCGGTTTTAGCAGCCTATTGATGTGAGCTCGTTCTGGGCATGCGCTTTAAACAGCACCCAAAAATATGGCGTCCAGTGAATACTTTCTATACACCCAGCTGAGCACAGCTGACAGCGGCGCAAGCAAGGCCACGATGGGAACCTGATGGTGCTCGAGCCATCTCACAGTGAACCAATATTCCGGCCTTCCCACTAATGCCCCTCTATGTTTCAAAAGTAGCACAAATGCACGAGGAACGTGCAACGTGCAGCCCTTGGGAAGATCATGGTGGCACAGCTAAGCACTGAGCTGGATTTCAGCCGCCATGAATTTCCCAGAATTGGCGCGCGGCATGTGCCTCGAGCATTCCCACAACAATGAATGGCGCCACTTTTCCCACGATAGAGGGGCTTTACACCCCATGGGTGCGTGTCGCCATATATTGGCTGACTAACGTCTTGTTCAAGATGGCTGCCGTGGGACCGCAGCCTTAAAACCATGGTTGCAATCACGGTGGTTGCAAAATTCACAAACCAGCGGGTCATCTTTCACGGGAACTATTTTTATTAAGCATCAAGATGCGCAAAGAACAAATCAAGCCAGATCACACATCTTATTTAAACGGAGAACGCTATGTTTAGGCAAGTCCCGCAGCAAAAACAACAACCCGCAAAACACTTCCAAAGGTGAGATTTTGCGACTGTTAATTTGTTGCGAAACACGTTGGTGGAGATCTTGCTCTCTTCACGTCGATGAACGCAAACTGACTCAAACTCATAAAAAAAGATGAAGTCGACGAGCTGCGCTTGTTCAGCACTGCGCAGGCGCCGGCACATTTCTTTGTTATAGTTTTACACCAATGGCAAAAGGCAATCCTAGGACACTTTTGAAAACAAAGGTGACTCTACCTAGAATATTTGTTTCACAAATATACATATAAAAATATCGACAAAAATACTATTGCAACGCGGAGATACAATACTATTACGGCGCGGAGATACAAACATTTCACACGTCAATTATGTCTCCTACCAATGAGTTCCCAGAAAAGGTGCTTGGTTTCGTAAGCAACTGGAGGGGCCTAGAGCAGGGTTGTCCCCTCCTAAATCGCGTCTAGGGGCGTAAATATTGCTATTTGATTTTTTCTTGGAATTATTAAAAATAAAAAGAATATGTCACAAAGAAACCATTTAAAAAACTTTTTTTTATATTTTTATTTTATTTTAGCGTTTCTTGAAAGTGTGAAATGTGCCGTGAAAACAAATAGGAGACCCGAAATCCACCCCCCCCCCTCAAGAAAAAAAAAAAGAGCTCGGTCGGAAATTTGCAAATGTATGCCCAAGTCAAGACTCACTTAAGAAGGTTTTTCAGGTAGCCATGCACCTTGCCCGTGCGTGTGGCGTAGAGGGCGATTCCGAGGACGAGATATCCAGTCATGTCGGAGGCACCAGCTCTATGTTTTTCCTGAAGAAATCTCAGCCTCTGCAGGAACACAGGGACGCAAAAAGGGACGGGTCTCTGTTCCGCGCACTTCGGTCGATGTAGACTTCTCATTGCCCGTTCATAAGCTTTTGCTTGCTTACGACCGAGTTCACTAAGTAAAACCCCAGTGAATCAACATTAATGAGTGGCCATTTCTTGGGGCCAAAGCATGTCATTGGATAATAGTAGTCATCGCCAAAGGCTGACGCAGCCCTCGTGTCCAATACATGCTCAGAGAATGCGATCAAGCAATGACTGACTTTGGTGATTAGCGCAGCAGCCACGAGATGGGACACACTTTTAAACGTAATTAAAGGGGTACTTAGTAGACTCCAACCAATTTCTTTTTCGTGTCAGACGTTTTGAAGCCGGCTCAGCTCCTTGTTCACGGTTGGCGATATATGGGCTTAAAGGGTTGCAATCTGTCGTTGTTATCTTCTTCATGTCAGTATTGCTTTTGACTTCATTTTGTGCGTGGCGCATCGTAGCCTGTGTATATAGCCGATTGGCAGCTTCCCGGTGGATGGGTTCAGGTTGTAGCTAGTATCTCGCATGTGCCAGGATCCTACAGTTCCTTTCTTTGTCGAGGATGGAACTGCTGTTGAAGGCAATGACGTGGCCGATCTTCTCAGCTTGTTCCGCCAGCGCGTTTCCCTAGAGGTCTTCCCTCTTCACTTGAAACTTATACCTGCAGAGTGGTTAGGGAAAGATCTTCGTTTCTCTCACATACGAGGCGTCGCATTCAGCACGAGGAATTCAGCCAACAAGCCCGTAAGGTGTTTATTTTGTGAGGCTAATCTATGGAAGAGAAAAATAACAACCTATTGTTGAGACTGGGTTATGTGTAACTGAAATGCCGTGTGGTCTCAGAGCGCGGACGACGATCTCACTTGTGCTATGAAGCCACGGGACGCACATTCGGCTGGATGTGTTTTTGTTCCTGGCTGTAGGAGGGTGACTAGTTTCTTGTATATCTTGTTGACGATTCCTGTTTGGTGGTTGTTATTTCGGTGGTCTCCTTTTATAAGGTCGTCTTCCATTTTAAGTGACTTCATTGTTGACAAACCGCGAGGGCGCGTCGAAAAAGCGCCGACACCACAGATGATGTGTGAGCTGTAGGGAGGTCTGCCGAGAAGTTTAGGTAGTAACAGGTGTGCGTGGCCATTTTGAAAATCTGGAAGGATATATGATTTACTGTTTTTTTTTTCAGAAATGAATCACTGGAATTTAGAAATGAATCGCAACAGTTTGGCTCACGTTCGACTGTGAATTGAATGTTTGGTTGGATAGAATTGAGGGTTTGAGAAGGCAGTCGACTTCTCTGATCTTGACGACACAAAAAACAATCATCCACGTAATGTAGAAAAATATTGGGTATCGGGGAAAATGTTCTTAGGGCTTTTTCCTCGATGGCTTGCATTGTGAATTTGGTTACCGTGATGGGTACTGCAGCACCCATTGTTGTGCGACTAATTTGCTTGTAGTAGTGGCCAGCGAAATAAAAGTAGGTGTACAACCGGCACAGGTCTAACAGGCGGCATATGTCACTCACCGAGAGGCGGGTCCTTTCAGGTAGACTCGTTTCGGACGCGAGTGCCATTCCGACAACGAACACCGCGAAGCGGTTGGGAATACTCGTGAAGAGAGATACCACGTCAAATGAAACAAAGCCTCTCGACATCTTTCAACTGCAGGCCCGAAGCGAGTTCGACGAAGTGGACTGTATTCTCGAAATGCGTGTTAGTTTTTGCCATGAGTGGACGAAACAGACGATGGAGATGATTCAACAACGCTCGTAGTGGTGACATATGAAGTAGACTGTAGGACGAAGAGGGATTCCAGGTTTGTGGATATTTCGTAAGCCGCAGAACGCAGGTGTCGAGCCGTTTCGGTAAATGAATTAATTCAGGTAGAGGGTCCGAGATTCCAGATAGTTGTTGAAGACAGCATAATGTTGTTTGTTTTTTTAACATCTTGAATTTTTTATGTCGGGTCCTTCGGCAGCTTTCTGCCCGCCTTGTGTTTTTAAGTTCGAGCACTTTATATTCACAGTCCGCGCGAATCAACACAACAGTGATGTTCCCTTTATTAGCATAGATTATTACGTTGCTGTTGTCTTTCTTTGGCTTCCTAGGGGCGTATTTTCATTCTGTGCCACAGTTCAAATGCCGCCTTCGGTTTACCTATAAAAGTACACCAATGAAACTACGCCCTTGAAAGTATGCCTTTGAAGATATGTCCAATTGTGCTGTAGCTGAATTAGACACCTCATATGTGGAAGAAAGAAATCTCTCCCAAACATCTGAGTAAACATAAGTGTGACGTAAAGAAAAATACATGGAAGGCAACGCGCTGGCGGAATATTCTGTGAAGACCGGCCACGTCATCGCCTTCGACAGCAGTTCCTTCTTTGACAGAGAAAGAAACTAGAGGAAACGGCTCTTACTAGAATCCTGGCACACACAACATACGAGCAACAACCTTAACCAATCCACCGGAACGCTGCCAAGCAGCTATTTACATGGGCAACAATGCGGAACACACAAGGAGAAGAAAAAAACGATATTGTCATAAAGACGACGATAAAACGACGAATACCAGCCTTTGGACCCACATACGTCACACGTGAACAAGGAGCCGAGCCGGCATCGAAGCGTCGGGCACGAAGATGAAATTGGCTGGAGTCTACTAGGTACGCTTCTCATATTCCTTACCTAACCAGATGGAGCTCCGCCAAAATGTTTACTTTTAAGTTATTTCCGGAAGGATCTATTGTATGTCTTACGACGGGAGACCACATTTGCATGCTGGTGCAGTTCATAAGGTGCCTCTGAATCAGTTTTTACTGAAGCCGAGCGTATGCTGTATTTGCGACATTAGTTGTATGGACTATCTGCGAACAATAGACGTTTAAACAACAAGCAAAAATTTAACAAAAGGAATCATCCACGAAACAGTGCAGTGGAGTCAAATGAGCATTTATTGAAGTTCTCTGACGGTTGCCCTTTTGTACGAAATATACGGAAGTATACGGAAAATTAAAAAATATATATATAAAAATATTCCGAACTGCCACTTGTTCCACAGCTACTCGATAAATGTCGCCAGAGTGTTCTGTCGTTCTGTACCTAGAATGCATACGCGGTAATTATTTTTATGCACAATTGAATATTTGTTTACGCTTTTCTTCACTGGAGGTGCCAGATCTACAAGCTCATTCCTCTGATGATTACGCGCTCTGGTTGCCTGCTGTGCGAGCCACAACTGAAATTACGTCCACTGACGTTAAAGACATCGCACGACCCGAGAAACCGACCTGGTAGTAGATGTTGGATGTTGATCATTAGCCAGATCTTAGAAGGCTCTCGGCGAATGACGACGCTGTAAATATGCTTGGACTTAAAAATTCGACACTACGTAGTGGCACTGAGCATGACGCAGGAACGTAAAATGGCGTGTTCAGTGGTTTGCTGGAAAGTAGACACGCTGGATAGTTTAGGCTGTATATGAGGTTGTCAGCCGAACACTCAGGGAGTTACAAATATAGTGTACCGATATGAGTTATGTAACGTCTGTGGTTTTGACGTGCACCACTGGACCGAATAATCTTGAAAAATGCGTAAAACCGCTCTCGCTATAAAGTTGCTCAGGTGAAACCATTACTTACAAATGGAGTCAGCCAAGACCCCTAATTAGGGGGATTGATTTGATGCCCTTGGTGTAACATAGGGAATTGAACAGCACCCTTATTAAAGGTCTGAGTTCACTGGGGTTTGAGTGGGTTGCTAAATTACTGCCCATAAATTGAGAGTATTGTGAATCTCCAATTCCGGGTAAATAGACAACTCCCCGGTGGGGTTATACATGAAACATAGTTTGACTCCCTTCAAGAGAGTGCCCGTGTACATCCCTTATTTAAAATACATAATTTTTTGTGACACCTGCCCGAACCGAGGTGCGGGTGATTTTTCTACCTTGGGTGCCTGGAAGGCGTCTCTTAATGGTGTGTTTACCCCGTCTTATAAAGTGGCCCCCAGATTTCAGCATGATGACATCTTCAAGGTGTCGAGGCTATTGCCGGCCGCCATTCTGGTGGTGTCACAACCACGGGGGTGGACATTACAGTCACCTACTCTGCTGAAGCTCACTCTCTAGCTTTCCACTTGACAGAAGTGTTGTCATCCAGGGATTGGGGCAGCGCGACCACACCGACAGTCGCTTTGCTCATACATTTTGCCGGAACTTCTAGCACAATCCACCAAGATTGCGATATCCGACAGTTTGGCATTCCTGCTTTTGTGACGTCATTTGCTGCCACTTCGGGCACAATTTCTATCTAGAGGCGGGATAGAATGCTAAACACGCCAGCTCAAGACGCATTCTAGGTCACGCACTTCTAACGTGTTGTTGAGGTGGCAGGATATGTGGCATACCTTCAGCAGCAGATCATAGTTGTCGACCATTGCTGAGCTGGGAACCAAATCATCATGCACTGGGAAATTGAGAAGCCCATAGTGGCGAATATTTTTTGTCCAGATCTTCTCGAATGTGTCTATACCAACGGTTGTGTTCAAGTCTTTGCTCGCATCAAGGGCTTTGCTGCGAGGAATAAGACTCGTGTGTTAGTGTTTCTGATTCTCGATTCTAATTTTCCGTCCAAAACCCCGTTCTCGTGCAGTCAATCAATAAAGAAATAAATAGCTCGGTGGCTCGCTCATTCACTCTCATTCGATCGATCACTCACTCGATCAATCAATCAAACGATTTTTCATTTTTTATCATCGAAGTTCGTATACCGGGAGGCAAACGATGGAGCAAGCGCGGTTATGCTGTTACGTGAAATAAATGTTCTCAAGTATGTTTCTGTATTATCTGCCTTTTCCTCCTACTCAAGGGACCCTGAAAAGAACACAATGATTCCTTAGACAGTCTTGCTGGACACGCGTGTCAAACAATTGGTTTTACGTGATACAAAAACATTTTTGGATCAAAATTGACAGCGCGAAATTCATTTGAAATTCTGCTCTCAAAATTGATGACGTCACGGAATGGTCATACACTCTTTCTACCTCAACGACATGGTCATTCACTCTCTTCACCTCAGCGTGATGGCCAAGCCGGATCGGCTTGGTCATCGAGCCGGTGCATCAATTTGTCTCCCTTAAGCTATACTTTGAAATAAAGAAAAATTACCTCGGCATGGGATTTTTATGCGCTGGCTGAGGGTATTGTATCAATAAGGGACTTTACTTGCAAGTTAGAACCTTAATTCAGTCAGAGAGAATCTTGGTCTTCGTTCTCATCACGCGTGCAAAACTTCGCCACCTCGCCTGCGCGTTTGCTCGTCTTTTAGGTAGTGCTGGTATAAAGCCTTAAACTCAAGTGTGAATAAACCACAAAATTTATCTAAGAAAATTATTAGATGTTCACATTATTTCAGGGCTGTCGCGGATCACCTCAGGTACGAATTCGAACGGTTTCAATATTTTCGAACCGAACAGAGGTTCGAAATCGAAAGATTTCGATATTTTAGAACCGTACCGAAGTTCGAATTTCAAAAACTTCGCAACCTTCAAACACCGTAAAGTTTCGAATTAAAAAAAAATGAAGCTTTTTCGGTTTTTTTCAAGTTTGGGTTCGAATATTTCGGATATATTTTTTTTACTCGAAGTTAAAAAAATTCAAAAATTTCGAGCTTTCCTAACTTTAAATTTGAGAGATTCGAAAATTTTGAGTTCGTTGGGATCTGAAGTTCGAAAAATTCGAAGATTTCGAATTTCTTTATATCCTAAGCGCAGAAAATTTGAAGATTTCGAATTGTTTGGGCTTTGAGATTCGAAAATTTGAACGTTTCGAGTTTGCATACACATAAAGTTAAAAGAGTCAAAGATTTTGAATTTCTTTTTACATAAAGTTTAAAAAGTTCGAAGGCTTCGATTCTTTATAGGGCTAAATTCGAGAAAAGATACTTCGAAGATTTTGAATTTCTTTCAAGTCCAAGTTCGCAAAGTTCGAAGTCCGGTTTTCAGGTTCCTCCACAGTTTCAGTATCAAATAACGTTTTCACGCCTCACTGGTTTTCACGAGATCAGGTTTAGAAAAGTTCGAGTGTGATATTTAGACTGCACGAAATTGATCAGGCAATTAAATGAGACGACGAGTGTCCCGGATGTGCTGGAATATTTGCCAGTGTAGAGTGACGTGTCACCATATATCAGTAATTGTGATCGCCATCCCTGGGCTGTTGGGTGTGTGTGTGCGTGTGGCGGGGGGGGGGGTCTTGAACGTGCATCACGCAGTAGTAATCACACGAACTCACTCTTTTACGATACTCATCCAGTTCGAAATGGCCAGCGGCGGGCAGAAGGTTGAAGCTCAGAAAAACCTCGAAGCGATCTGGCAAGCTACCCCACCCCTTGCACGCTGGTAGTAATCCGATCGAACGTCGACTGAGTGATGCTGGCATATAGTAAGTTCAGTTTGTATTGTTGCTCCAGTTAGGTTTATTTTCCGGGACAGAGGAAACACCAAGCAAAAAGCACAGAAGCCGCCACAACTCGAGATCGAGGAGCGTTCTACCAACCAGTGACGTCGGAAGAGGAAAAACAAAAAGAAGGGAGGGGGCGCCGCCCCACTTCCCCTTTCAGATATTTTGGACTGTTAAGGAAAACAATACGGGGAAAGAGGGTGAGGTCGACCTTATTTTAATTTGAAATTATTTGTGCATGTGTATAGCTGCTGTCGCTCTTCACTGTATAAAAGATCGCGTAGATGGCCATTGGCGGAAACTCGTTGTCAGAAAGCACCTACTCGTCACATGCTTAGTGCGTTAAAAAGCTGGAGAGAAAAAAAAACTATCAGGAACCCCCGGAAGTGATGTATTCTTGCATATTCAGACGCTCAGAATTTCGTAACACGTTTCTCCTGCCAAAATGTGTACAGGCTAAGAGAAACACGTCCCAGGAATGTGAAGCGAAAAAATAAAAATATAATAAAAGTTTTTTTTTTTAATAACGTGCTGAATTTGAACAGTCTTAGAAATTTTCCGTTATGTGTCAATTTATTCCTCAACGTGGAAAACCAATAAATACATAATTTTGTATTCTGCAGATGGCAATGATAAGTACTGTCTGTGGTGTTAATTTAAATTCGATACCTCGAACAATTTAGACGACACAAATTACCAAGTTTGGGGCTAAATTGCCCGTAGATACATGTTTGCACATTTCTTCGTAACTCATCTAGAATAACAAAAATCATATCTTAAGACGACACTTACCTGGGCTGTATAGAGATCATTCTTAAAATGTTTAACGTATTTACCATAAACAGCTTCGGTTATAGCGCGCTTCAAATATGGCACAAACGACAATCGTTAAAAACCCGTTGTCCTTCCTCGCTCCTTCTGAAATTTATTTCTTCAAAACTAACCATGCCAGGACATTCAAACAAACGGCATTGTCTTTCGCAAGGAATGCGGCACCGCATGTAAGAATTTGAGAAAAATAAAAAAGTTTACCTTACTCCTTGAATTCAAATGAAACCACCGACGGCCTTTCGAAGTTGGACGAACTTCGAACTTATGCCCTAACAGTTCGAAGTTCGTCGACCTTTTTGACTTTTCAGAATTCGAAAGTTCAAATTTTGTTTAATTCTTTAGATAAATTTCATTTCATTTCATTTCATTTATTGTTCCCTTAAAGCGGCCGTAGGGCTTTACATAAGGGGGGGGGGCGGCTTTACAACAAACAAAAACAAAGAAAGAAAAAACACAGGTTTAAAGGTTGCTAAATATCGAGAAAAGTAGCAAGTGCAGCTCCAAATCCAGATGAGTCTTGAATTGTAACAATATGTTCTGGCAGAGAGTTCCATTCTGAAAGTGATAACTGCAGTGAAGAGATTTTAAAATGGTTTGTCCTTGGTGTTACCAGATGAACTTTCTGAGAATGGTCTGCACGAGGAGAAATGTGATGAGCCGCAGGACAGTACAATTCTCTCTTTAAAGGGGCTTGATAATACAAAGCGTGTAATTAAACTAGTCTGGTCAGTTTCCTTCTTTCCGCGAGCAGTGGAAGGCCGAGTTCTTTTTTTAGCATAGTAATGCTAGTGTGTGTGTAGTCTTTAAGAATGAACCGAGTTGTCCTGTTTTGGCTCGACTCTAATTTCTGTATTAGGTAAGTCTGGTGGGGGTTCCATGTTGTAGGATGCATATTCGAGCTGCGGGCGAACAAGGGCAATGTAAGCTACGAGTTTTGTCTCCCGGTTAGCCATATGTAGTGTTCGTCTCAAAAGACCGAGGCTTTGGTTTGCCTTTACAACGACGTGATTAATATGAGCTTCCCATGATAAGTTTGACGTGAAATGAACCCCAAGATATTTGTGCGTGTGCACATGTTCAATGGGTGTATTAAAAAGAGAGTAGCTAAACACTGACGCACTTCGCTTAGTGTTGAAGTTTAAGAATTTTGTTTTTAGGAATAAGTTCGAAAGTTCGAAAATGATAGAATTTACTAGCGTAGGAAGTTTGAAATTTCGAAAAGCTTCGAACTTTTTGGTGCAAGAAATTTGAAAAGTTCGAAAATTATAAAATTTTCTAGTCTATCAAGTTCGAAAGTTCGACAAGCATCGAATTGTTCAGGGTATTAAATTCGAAAGTTCGAAAAGGATCGAAGTTTTTAGCGTAATACGTTCGAAGGTTCGAAAAACACTGCATTTCTGAACGTGCAAAGTTCGAAATTTCGAAAAGCTTGTGGGAAAGGCGGCAGCGATCGCGCCAACATGTCTGTAATCGGAAACTTCTGTCTTCTACAGCTGCTGCTTTCTGGGATCGCCGATTTTGGAAACGTCACACTCGGCGAAACGGTATCACTGCGGCACACGCCTGGTGATCGCCGGGGAATTCCCGATGACCGTAACCAACAACCTGATCATCGCTGGACCACTCAGCACTTCCGGCATGACAGTCTGTATCGCCTCCGTTCGGGAACGTCAGCTGACATCCTGTATGAACGGCACAAAAGGACCGTTTTCGACCGATCTGGCTTCAGTGGGAAAGGCGGCAGCGATCGCGCCAACATGTCTGTAATCGGAAACTTCTGTCTTCTACAGGTAAGGGCAAATGCTCCCTGTTACCGTAGTGACGATAGATTTCTATTGCTGCTGCCTTTCCCACAAAGAGCACGAAACTTACTACTGTCTATGAAAGTGTTTTTTATAAGCTTGCTGATTCTAGCAGGCGATGTCGAGGAAAATCCTGGCCCTGACACTGATATGGCTATCATACTACAGCAACTACAGAAGGGTCAGTCAGCTATTTTGAGCAAACTTGACGACATCGAGAAAAGACAAACAAGGTTGGATAGTTTGATCAGTGACTTTGGAACTAGGATTGAATCATTAGAATCTAAAATGCAAACGTTTGAAAATGTAGAGCGTGACACATCACGAGTTTATAACCAGGTCCGTATCTTGTCAGAGAATGCGGACGATATGGTTAGGAAACTCGATGACTTGGAAAATCGTGGCCGAAGACTAAACCTTGTCTTTTATGGTATCGAAGATCGGGAGCCCCGCGAGAGTTGGGAAGCATCCGAAAATCTGGTTAGGGCCTTCTGCCAGGATAGACTGCAGATAACGTTCGGGGAAGTTCAGAGAGCCCATAGGATCGGGAAGTATGGACCTAACTATAACCGCCCGATTATTGTAAATTTTGCATCCTACAAGGACACAGAAAAAATTCTTAGTAATGGTAGGAAACTTAAAGGTAGTAATTACGGCGTTTCGAGGGATTTTTCACCTCGTGTCAGGGAAATTCGTCGTAGGCTATGGGCGGTTGGCAAAGCACGGAAACAAAACGGCCAGGACAAGGTTTCGCTTGTGCATGATAAGCTAATCATAAATGGTGACGCCTATGGATGGGATGATAGTACAGAATCTGTGATCAAATTAAATAAGCAATGACGACCTGTTTCAGCATTGAAAACCGTGACTGAGTGTGGCGTCCTCCTGATTAACTGTCAAAGCATAAAAAATAAAATTGATGACTTCAATGGGCTCTTGCAGATTTTTAATCCCGATATTGTTTTCGCAACTGAGTCATGGTTGGACGCTTCAATCAAAGACTCTGAAATATTTCCGTGTGATTATCGGGTTTATAGGAAAGATAGAAATGCTCGTGGAGGAGGGGTATTTATCATGGTCAAAGAATTGTTCCACAGTGTAGAGATTGATATTCATTGTAACGACGTAGAATCCGTATGGTGCAGATTAAGCACTCCGGAAATGGGCACGATGGCATTGGGTTCCTTTTATCGTCCTCCGGGAGCCAGCGTTGAGGCTATCAGGTCATTAGATTCTATCTTGTCCACACTTCCTGACGATCGTTTTATATTGGCTGGGGATTTTAATTTGCCTGATTTAAAATGGGACGGGAATACACCGTCCGGTGGCGTTTCTTCGGCATTTAATGATGTAATCAGTACGTATGGCCTTAAGCAGTATGTCTCGTCTGCTACTAGAGGTGCCAATATTCTAGATCTAATACTATGCAATGACCCAAATGTGGTTCGATGTGTGAGTGTCCTACCGGGAATAAGCGACCATCACATAGTTACTGCTAAGTTTATCCTGCCGCAATTAGTCCCTGCCAGCCACGATGTTAAAAAAGTGTACATCTACGGTAAGGCCAATTACAATGAAATTATAAATGAACTAGAGGACGAACTAAATATGTTTATGTCAAAATCATTGACTTATGATGCCAACTCACTGTGGACTGACTTCAGAAATCTGCTGTCAAAGCTTGTCGATAAGCACATTCCTTGTAAATATGTAAAGGACAAACCAAAACCCGACAAACCTTGGATGAATTATAAAGTAAAAAAAGTAGTTAGAAAACGCTCACGTATGTATTCCAAGTATAAAAAAATCCTACTGCCAATCTTGAGTACCGTCTAAAAGAGCTGGATATAGTTTATAGGAGCACCATAAGTACGGCCAAGGAGGATTATTTCTCTGGACTGGCAAAGGCTATCAACATAAATTCGAAAGCCTTTTGGAGTTACCTTAGAAAAACACGAAAAGAAAGAACAGGCATTCCGAGTATTACAAATACTGGTAGAGTCATAACAGATAATACAACTAAAGCTAATTGTTTCAATGATTATTTTCAGTCAATATTTCTCAAAAACGGTGACTACGAACATTTGCCGATTCTTACAGATAGAGTGGAAAATGCTATGCCTCCCGTCATAATCACGCTAGAGGGAATAAGAAATTGCTTAAACTCTTTAAAAGAAGACAAGGCCGTCGGTCCAGACGAGATGTCCCCCAAGGTATTAAGAGCCTGCTCGTGTATAGTTTCACAATACTTTTATGTAATTTTTTGTAAATCTCTTGAAAGCGGATTGCTCCCTAAAGAATGGAAACAAACGTATGTTGTACCAATTCATAAAAATGGTCCAAAATCAATTGTTGACAATTACAGGCCGATTTCCTTGAGCTGTATATCATGTAAGATATTTGAACATATTGTCTATAGTAGTATAATTATGCACCTAGAAGATAATAACTTTTTTTGCCCTAATCAACACGGTTTTCGTAGAGGTGTCTCCTGCAGTACCCAATTAATTGAGCTCTATCATGATTTAGTTAGTGCGGCTGAAAACAGACTGCAAACGGATGCCATTTTTATGGATTTCCGCAAAGCGTTTGATTCTGTTTCGCATCAATTGTTATTACACAAAATGAGTGCTTTAAATATCGACCGTAATGTGCTCCGGTGGATAAAAGACTACCTGAGTGGGAGGAAACAGTGCGTCGTCCTGGGGGTAAAAGATCAGAATACGTAGATGTAACTTCGGGGGTACCTCAAGGGTCAGTGCTGGGACCACTTTTATTTTTAATCTACATTAATGATATAGCGTCTTCCATCTCTTCTAATATCAGATTATTCGCGGACGATTGTGTAATTTACAGAACAATAAGGAACGTTAACGATGTCTCTTCTTTGCAAGAGGATTTGAACCGGGTTAGTTTATGGTGCGGGACCTGGGAACTGGGGTTAAACACAAGCAAATGTTTTCACGTCGCTTTTAGTAAAAAGAAACATAATATTGATTCGGCTTATGCTATTGGTCGAGACTCGTTGCGGAAAGTGTCTGAAATTAAATATCTTGGTGTCATTCTTTCAGAAAACCTTTCGTTCAATCAGCACATAGATATGATCATGAAAAAGGCTGGCAGGGTTCTTAGCTTAGTCATCCGCAATCTTCGCTCTGCTCCACAAATCTTGAAAGAAACAGCGTATCGCTCACTAGTTAGACCACATCTAGAATATGCAAGTGCCGTATGGGACCCGCACCAAAAATATCTCATAGATAAGATAGAAGGCATTCAAAATCGCGCTGTGAGGTTTATTCTGAATAAGTATTCTCGAGCAGAGAGTGTGACACAAATGAAAGTTTGTATGGGTATCGAGCCTCTAGAAAAAAGACGTAAGAAAAATAGACTTAAACTTATTTACGCTATCAACAATGATTTAACTGGAATAGACAAATCTAATTATCTAGAAATGCCCCACTATATATCGAGTAGGAGGGACCACGTAAAAAAATACGCGAAATAAAATGTCGAACTAACTATATGATGTTTTCTTTTTTTCCGAGAACTATATCGGAATGGAATGAACTGCCGTCTGATATTGTATCAGCTAACAGTGACTCTTTTATTAGCCTTATTAATGCAATGTAGGTTTCTGTGTTAAGTACATCATTGGTTTTTTTCGAAATATTGCTATTGTGTGCTGGTGTGTAGATCATGTTTATTGATGTTGTTGGAAATTGCTGATGTGTGCTGTTATGTGACTTTCCAATTTATAATGATATATGTGAATCATGTAACCCACTCCTCTGCTGTAATGCTCCGGCGCTGCAGAGAATAAATAAATAATAATAATAATAATCTTCTTAGTTGAATAAATTCAAAAATTCGACTTCTGTCGGATTTTTTTGTATAGAAAGTTCGAAAATTTGAAATCTTTTGAACCTTTCGAATTGCTTGATGCGACCATCAAAACTTCGGATCGAAAAATGTTTCCGGCATCCCTAAATTATTTCTTGGTTTCGGTAAGCAGGCAATAGTTTACCACACTCTCAATTCAATATACTATCGTGGCTGCCAGTTTCTGGCAGCCACGAGAATGAAGCTTGATGGGAGTGTTTATTTTTATAAGAACCGAATTATTTCTGTTAAAAATAAACTGTTCATAAAATAGACGCTACTAACCTGGAGTTTTAGAAGGGGTTATAAAAACTTTGAACAATGATTTTAGTGTCTGCTATAAGTCCGTGTGGCCGACCCGAAAGCAATGAACATCAGTGGTAAATCGCATTTTTCGGTCGTGTGGCAGCAGCTTATTTAGTAAAATATTGTTTAGCGAAAAGCCTATTTATTCAAAAAGAACATTTCGCCATCGTCTGAAAGGGGTATTGCTGTAACTGTAACTACTTAATTGTAGATGTGACTACTGTAATTACTGTAACTAAAACAACTTTTTTCCAAAAACAACTATCCAGGGAGGTAACAAAAATGAAATGTTGCCAAAGAAGGAGTTAATTAAAATCCTGCAACAGTGAAAAAAAAAGTACATTTATGCTGGTTCTTAAAGAAGAAAAAAAAACGAACGTTTAGTACGTTATACGTTTCTTTCCTTCAATAATAGACCCTTCCCGGAATTCAGTCTGGCCACTTTGATCAGTACCATCATCTGAAAAATAGCATATGTGCTAGACTAATGGCGGTCTTCTGTTTACTGATGAAGAAAGAACTTGGAGATGCTCGTAAGCAGATGATTCGAGGCCTATACATTCGCGACGTTAGTGCGACGTGAAGCAGGAATTGGATCCAAGAGCTGCGTAGGCGTTCATTTCTAACTCGGGCGCAGTGAATCTGTTAGTAGCAGACACTCGGCTTCAAAGCCCCTTGATGTATAGAACTCTGTCAAGGCGTCTATCTGGGTTGGCGCTTCGTTCTGAGTGGTTGCATCTTTTTCGCCATCGACACAGAAAAAGATTGAATAAGAACTGTACAGTGAAGCGCACATTCTTGTTTTCCATTGACTTGCGAAAGCGACGGTGCCCATAAAACGTCTGCAGACCACAGATTCGTTGCCGCCATTAGTACGGTAAAAGATGAACTCCCATTTAAGTCACCAGATGGCACTGAATTTCGGAAAGGGTCTATAACGACGACAGAAAAAGCACATAATTGTACAGTACATTAGATATTCCAAGAACAACCTCTGCTTCATCTTCATCACGGGATAGCATCTCAGTTAAGTGAAAGATTTAGGAGAACACATTTACCAACTAAGACAATTAAATTCAAATCTGGAAAAGTGTAATATAATATAATAAATATATTTTAACATTATCTCCACACTATAAGCATATCACCAGCTTTTTTGTACCAAACGAGGCTAAACACCAGAAAGCTTCTTGATTGGTCCTTATTGGTTTGCTACTCAAAAATAAAAAATAAAGAACAATTTAGGTAATAGCTTGACAAACTAAGGCACTAGTGTATATGAATCATGTATATATGTATATAGAAATACATCTCTTGATCATTCCTTATATATTTCGACCTTTATCCAAGATATAAAAAGCAACCTTTTTATTTTCATTTACTATAGATAAACTCACAAACTTTCCCACGAACCATAAAAAAATTGTCATAGCATTATTGTTAAAAAGCATTCTACCAGCAGTTCTTGATGCATTGTTAAAATTGTTGTTTTAAGTCAAACTAAACCAACCTTTGCAACACGGTCAGTAACGCACCAATTAACCTTAATCCTACACCGTAATATTTCCTGCTAATAGCAAAGTCTAAATTTCACTAAATTAAACACCCCTAAAACTAGAGCTCTAGGTCTTAACAAATATTTCACGAACAACCTTTTCACCCTCTTATCCTTTGATTGTGTCTTTTTCTCATTACCCAGTTCGCTCCTCCCTGCATCTCAGATGGCTCCTTCTTGCGTCGTCACCAACACGACGAAACAGCAAACCCGAAGACATTTATAAAAAAAACGAATATATAAAAAATACAAATACAAAATAAATGCCCGTTGATCTTCCTTATAGCCTGTTCCCCATCTGGGATTTCGCTGTTTCCCCTGTTATTTTGTTTAAAATTGTCTTCTTTATAAAATTATCACGTATTGGCCGTATATCCGCCTTATTAATTTATTTTAATTGGTTTAAACTTGTTATACCGCCTAGTGGTACAAGCAGAGAGAAGTTTATTTCTTTTCTTCTTCGCTCTCATTTAAAACTGAAACTGTAACTTCGACCAAGGAAGCTTTTCCATAAAAGTGACTGCACACGTTAACGTTCTCTTGGCCCATTCATATTGGCGGTAAACCGTCAGCAAGGACGCCGTAAGAACCTAACTCCGGAAAATCCATTTTTAACGCTGCATGCAACTTCTTGTTTAGAGATAGAGAAGCACCGTCTGAAATCCTGTTTCAAATTTCGTCGGAGTGACACCTCGAAGGTGTCCACAAGGAATCCGATCGCTCTAAAATATTTACAAAACGACGGCAACAAGATGCTCACAACAGAACCTTTCACCGAATCTGCCTTTAGCTGGTGCTTTTGACCTGGATAAAATCTATGGCGTAGCTTCCTTTCAGTCAAAAGTAAGACCAACAAACATTATCGGGGTCAATGGCGGAGGTGAACGTACACAACCGAAGTTAGGTTTGCTTTTTCTTCTGACGTCATGTCCCAATAGAGGCAGCGAGCAGACGACATATTAGGTCGTCTCCTAGCGCTGCGCATATAGGGAGTAGACTGCAAAAGTTAAAATCATCGCAAACTCGTTCGACTCCGAATACCTGCCCAGTTCGTACCGAGAAGGTGTGTTTCCCTTTTGTTTCCATGAAGCGGGCGACACCCTGAAATTTTACCCAATTCATGCGCCACATAAATGCACAGTCGGTGAAAGTCTGAACTTTATATGCGCAAGGTACAAATTTACCCGGCTCGTTTTTGGGGCGTTAGAATATATATTGTAGCCACCGCGTTAGTCAGGAATTGTTCTGGGAACCCAAACTGTTCCTCAAGCCTACCTGTGTTCTATCGCTATTCCGTATTGTGTAGAACCGATGCTCTTCCCAGTGTGGTTCAGAAAGGATATGAATCTTGTTTGGTTGGTGTCAAGGAACGAGCCCTTTTTGGCCGTGTAGAAGAGTTTCGTAAAATATGATATCACAAACACCATCCCGGAGAACGCTCTCAATTTCTTCGCCGACTGTACATAGGATTGACTTGTTTGCAGTTGGCCTCCCTGGAGAAGAAATACATTTATGAGGACAGAAATGCACTGGGGGCGAAAGACATCTCATGGGGTCCCGTCTCTCCGCTTTGGCAGGTCGTTGACAGCGTCAACAACAGCTTGCGCCCTACGTGACTCAGTGAAGCGCCGCGCGCTCGGACGCTGGCGGCGCTTCAGTATGCGAGGTCATGGACACGCCTGTATCTCGGCACAACTGTTTCCGTTTCATCTCTCGCTCCTGTGTGAATTAGAAAACCCCTCCGCGATCCGGCATTGCTCTGCACATACTTTCAGGCCGTTTGACCCTCATGAGTTTCTCGGGGTCGGACTCCATCGTGTCCTTCGCGGTTGTTATGGCCGATTCACACGACGGACTGATCCGCGGACGGATTGATCACGTG
Source organism: Ixodes ricinus (assembly GCA_037355805.1). Taxonomy (NCBI): domain Eukaryota; kingdom Metazoa; phylum Arthropoda; class Arachnida; order Ixodida; family Ixodidae; genus Ixodes; species Ixodes ricinus. Next base: position 62,007 of record JAZHYW010019072.1, on the reverse strand, counting down.
ACGACATGTCCGCGGATCGTCCGTCTCCCAAGCGCATCCACACGAGGGACACGACGAGCAGACGCCAGCGAGGACGGACCGAACCTGTTCGCCACCCCACAGTGCCGCGAAACTCCAACATCGCACCGTGGCACCGTTGTCCAAGAGAGAAATCGACGTTTGCTACCGCGATAATAAATCGTACGCCGCTGTTACGTACAGATCGAGACAAAACACCGTGATAGGCTTCGCGCGAAGCGCCACAAGCTTTACTGACCCAAAGCATGAGAGTGACACAGGCATGGTCCTGCTCGAGAAGGGTTCCGCGTAGAAGCGACGAAGTTCTGGGCTCGCGGAGGGGCGTTCGAAGATGCCTTCACGCACTCCGCGCTCGTGCACAACACTCAAGTACACCACAGCCACAAGAGAGGTCTTGCTCGGTGAAATCCTGATTGGACGTGCAAGAATTATCGCGGCGTGCTAGACGAGTTTTGACGGGAGCTTCTTGACGCGGACCCGGAGGAGTACCGGAACCTGCGTCGCGTCAGCCAGACAAGTTTCTGCAGTTTCTTTCACACGTGAAACCAAGAAACGCGCGACAAAATGAACCAGCGAACGCACAACACACAACGATGCGCCATTTTTGTTTTCATCGCCCAGAAACAAAACAAAAAAGAGAAAACAATGTACCGTTGCCAGACTAAACGCTTTTCAAGTCGATCTCCCGCCAAAAGTCCGCGAGTGAAAAAGGCGCTCGACTTTATCAGTCCGCGCGTCCGCGGACGAGGCGCGGATCGCAGGAATCGGTGACGTGCCGGTCACGTGGTACACGGTCCGCGGACGAAAATCGCGATTCGGTCCGTCGTGTGAATCGGCTATTAGCGGTGGCGAAGGCAAGGCACATCCAAGTTTCTCGTTTATCAGCGCTTAAATCTGCCTTTACGAAACGCTTGTGCTTCGGCGGTCCCCAAGTCACGACGCGAGAAAGGTCATTAGAGCCAGTATTCGATAGCCGCTCTACATAATAAATAGCTTTAGTACCGTATTCCAAACTGTCTGATAGATTTATTTCGGCTTAAATATGCAGTACAGAAACCTAGACGTATGAAACAACATCAGCATAATGTGACGTGTTACGACGTAATTTTTATATTGCATACGGTACTGAACTTCACACATCTACTAGAAGACGTTGACAGCTTTAGCATGTAGTCCTAGCTCCGCCTCTCAACTATACCACTCACAGTTGCCAAGGCTTGTTGCGTGCACCACCTAGAATAATCGAGGCGTTGTTTCAATGCAACGTCATCGCCCAGCATAGGCGCCAACTCAGCGAATGGACCTATCCCGGCGCCGAGCCGCCCTTCGACGCAGTCACTGGAACGGGTCCCAGCCGAACAGTGACGCATAGCTCATGTCCAATCTTTGCCTGTGACCACGGTCACTGTGATGACTTCTAAATACGCACGTTTGCGTCTCCTTCTTCGTCCGCCTTTCTCGAGGTGCTCATCCCCCTCATTCCTAAGGTTTATTAACTCTCCCGATTCGCCACGTTAGGATAGTGCCCATACTTTGAATAATCTAGGTGGGCGTTGCTCCTAGTCAATACCGCCTAGAAGACGAGGCCTACGACATTACCCCAAGCGTCATCGCTACTCGATTTACGCAGTGCTGCTTAGCTTGCCTGAGCATCGCCTACAGCGCGTCTCGCAGCATCTCTCAGCAAACGCGACGCTAGACTACGGTGGGACCAAGACGGACGTGTCTGCCGCCTTGTGGTGACTCTCGTCGCGTTTCAGCGCGTTTTCCGCTTGCAGTGGTTTGAAAATCCCTTAACGATGATGTAGTGCGTAGGACTTGTCTCCTATGGGGTAGTTCCCAGGACGCACTTTTCGACTTTCGCCGGGCAAACTCGGCTGCGCGTGCGACCTAGTATTTTCAACGAGAGAAAGCTCACGCCATAGTAAAAAGCATCTACATGTATTCTTAAACCTCTCACTCACTGTACTGGTTTCCGTCTATTACTGTGAGGAATCAAGTGCCTTCTTTTTCATTAAGAAGATAGGAACAGAGCGTGGCGTGGAACAATGTTTCCGAAGCGCAGAAAGATCTTAAAATTACTCGTCGTGTTTATTCACCACGCTGTCGTCAGCGAATGCTTCATTTGGTAGTTAAAGCTGGAACACACGTGCTAATAAAAGCGAGAGACACGAGGAACTCGAAGCGAATCAAACATTTCTCGAAGCTTTCATTATACTGAAAAACATCGGGGAGCACGAAATAATTTGAACGGCAGGGTGTGGGAAATTTCCGCTTGGTTTGCCCCGCCATAGACTCCGAGATTCTTGTTGCGCAAAGTACGCTCTGCACATTCCATTCGTCGGCAGAACTCGAGGATATTTCCACGGCGCGGTGGCGTTGGTACAGGGCCGGAAATCATCATCATCGAGCTTGCCTGGACCGCTGGCCAGGTAAGAAGGCGCTGGTTTTTCCAAAATTATAGTCTTTTCAGATTGGTGCGTTTGGTGGTGTGATTGATTACAATTTGATTAAGCTGTTGATTAAGATTAGGCAGAGGTTGCATTTTAAGACAAAAAAGGTCTTCAATAAAGGGGACTGTCCGCGTGTACTTCAATGAACTTTGTCATAGGCTAAATATTGACTATGTATACTGTAAAGTGATGTATAAAATACTGTAAAATCGATGTATTGCTTTTTCTTCAACCTTTTTCAGACGTAACTTGATATTTGTTCATATTTTGATTCCTAGTTTATCGATGTCGAAGTGTGGAATCCTTTCTCTCTTTAACAATAAGCCCCCAATTGCAGCACGCTACTGTAAATCATTATAATGTTGCATATTTCTTAAGTGGCGCAGCGGAGGCTTCTTTGGTTGTTTCAATATGCAATGCCTTGTAATCTTTTCAGTTATTCCTCTGACGTGTGCTATTTCATGTTTGTTTATATCCGCATCATGATTCGGAACTTATTCGGTTTCTTTTGTGCTACCTTCGGCTAACTGCTACGTATATTCATATACAAGTGTTGTTGTTTGATACGTTGGGATGTTGCACTGCTGAACTGTAGAAGGATAGAGGCTGTAAGTGCCTTGCCTTATCTCTTCACCTACGCGGAAAAAAATCATTTGGCGAAGTTGTGGAGGTGCTGGGTTTTATACTCCTCCCGCTAGGAAAACGATTGTTGGAAAGGGCAGGAGGAGACATGTGGCCGCCAAGAATCTCGGAGGCCATGGCCCCGCTGACATCAGTCTCACTCGCAAACCACGCACGACGTTTGTGGTTTTCGCTGGACACGTACTTTGGATGCCTGGTCTTTGTCAGCACTAATCAGGCTTGTGTAAAATTGTCCCTGAAATTTGGCTGAGGGCAGCTGTTTCTCACACATCTGCTTATACACTTTATATATAATCCTAAACATTTTTTCACGTTCAAACTGACGCTAGAATGTTGGCGGCGAATAGCATAACGCCGGAACGTGGCATGTTGTTTTATAGAATTTGGCTGAAAAAGACACTCCGTGTTAAACTTTTCCTCTTCATTCGATGAAAAAGAGTCCCTAGATGGAGTTATCTGCCGCAAAGGCGTCGCATGGAGATGTTTAAAAACTAGTTCAAACACTTGTGCCGACGACCGACTTTCTTTGATCTCTTACGGTGAGATAACAAACTGACACGCTGGCGCCTTCTTTGTGAAGTTATCATTAAATTGCATGTCACCACAGCGAAAGTTTCGCAGCGTTTGGAATATCAAATCTACAAATGTCACCAAAAAAGAAATGTACAGTTTAGTTTTTTTTATCGCAAAAATAAATCTAGGCATTGTCGAACGCTCATTCTCCGCCCACCGGTAGTGCTAAAGGTCACAACCAGATGCCAAAGATTCAGCCTGATCCGATGCCTCATTCAAAAGTTCTAAGTGATTTTCTGAAAACTTTCAATGGGAAAATGGAGCCCATTTTTTGCCGTTTTTCGGTTTCTGGTGCCATAGAGAACCATGTATTCGAAAACACCGTCAGCCGCGATTTTCCTATTTAAATTTTCAGAAAATCACTTATAACTTTTGAATAAGGAATCGGATCAGGCTGAAACTTTGGCATCAGTTTGTGACCTCTAGCGCTACCTTTGAGCGGAGAATGAGCGTTCGGCGATGGCTAGTTTATTTTCGCGGTAAAACAAAAACACTGTAAAAAAAATATTTGTGACACTCTGTACGTACTAGTTTTGTGAGATGCGCGTTTATAACATTCTCGAACATATCTTAATCTCGTAAAAGGCATGGACAGAAAAAAAGAATATATTTTGGAATCCGAAGGGTTCCAGAATACACCAAAATGCACATACAAGATACATATCACCAGTGTGTTATCTGAATATAAGGGGATAGCAAGATGTCGTAAGGCACTGGGTAAGAATATGTGTCCAAGTGTGGGCGAGCCTTACCGAAACCCTATTTGTGACTTAGTGCCGTAAATACACTCGTATATCCATAGATGGGAGCGTTTCTTTTTGTCTTCCCTAAGTTGCGCAAAATGGCGTCGGTCATTCGCCATGAGTTGCAGATTCGAGTGTTACGCTTTGAGGACACCGATGTCGCTCTCAGCTAAGAGCAGCCTCTGGAGCGAGGCGGGCTTCGCTGGGACTTACTAGGTTCATTAGGTCTCGCTGTTGTAGCCTTTTGCTTTCTGGTTGTAGGGATTGGTGCTTCTTCTGTCGTCGTGGGTTGTTGGGGCTCAGGTGTCATGTCGTAGTTCTGTGTACCTATCGTACAGCAAGCAAGAAAATAATTGTTGAGAGCAGTATACGACGCCTCGTATCCATAGGGATAGTTGGCCGATTGTGTTAACACATTTTAGGTATAAGTGTCAGCTAAAACAAGTTGAGGTAGAACAGATAACTCAACTTGAGAATGTCTTAAGACATTTCAACTTAGAGCACGTGCAGCGGAAGCTTGCGATTTAGACCTCAGGATCCTAAGTTCAATGGATACCACCTAGAAGACAAGCCCTGCACATCTGCACCCCCCTCCTCCCCCACCCCAATCGTCATCACTAGTTGATGCACGCAGCGCCGCCTAGTTTGTATCAGTGTCCCCTCCAGCGCGTGTAGCAGCGTCCCACAACGAGCACTACTCTAGCACGCGGCATCGCCGAGACGAATGCGTCTGAAGCTTTGCGTCGACTTTCGCTGAGCTTCATTGTGTTCGCCTCTTACGTCGTTCAGGGTATTCACTAACGATGACGTCAAGCGCATTCCTGCTCTGCTATACTCTATTTGAGCCAAAAAACTAATAACAAATATTGACTTGAGTGGCTTTTACGAAATAGAATGTGTTTTAATCGAAATGAACACGCTGTGTATTGACATCATTAGCTTCGTTCGATTTACTTGCACCTCCTGCACCGGCGCATAAAAGCATAGGTCTGCTGTAGTTCCTTTCGTATCTGAATACAAGTACCAGAAGTACATTACCAAACACTTTCCCTGCACCGGTGCAGGAAGTGCACGTAAATCGAACGAAGCTATTAGCACTAAACATAGGTATTAGCGACTCCGGTTCGTTGTAATGACGCAATGGCGATCACTTCTGCCTCGTACCTCACGCCAACGCGTCGTCCGTCGTCGATACTTTGTTTCACATGAAGTCCGAATGTCGCCATGGCTACGATCTGGGGCTCTCATCCGGACACTTGGCGAAAAAGTCGGCAAGCAGTTCGGCAGCCGTGATTGGCCGACGCCAAGTTCAAACGCTTCGCCGGCCAATCACGGCCGCCGTATTCCTCGCCGACTTTTTCGGGAAGTGTCCAGATTAGGGACCTTCATTAAGTAAATCAAAAAGCGGCAAAACTATATCGCCGATGGCGCCTTCTTATCTGAGCGTTTGCTATCACTGGCTAAATGAACCAGGGGCTCTCAGCTCCGGACACATGGCCAGAACGTCGGCGATGAATCCGGCGGTCGCGATTGGCCTGGCGCTGCGCTTGACCTTCACACGGGCCAATCACAGCCCCCAATTTTCTAGCTGACTTTAGCGCCAAGTGTCCAGATGGCTTAATCTGGACACTTGGCGAAACATCTCAGCGAAATCTGGCAGCCATGATTGGCCAACGCTGCACTTGACTTTATCTCCGGTCAATCATAGCCGCCGGATTTCTCGCGGACTTTTTCGCACAGTGTCCAGATCAGAGCACCAGATTAAGGCCCCAGGTGTAAATGTGGCGATTCCCCGACATTTTTGGGGGCTGCGTCGTTGTTTTAGCCGGTGAGAGCAAACGCAGAAAAATTGAAAGACGTTTCACATGTCTTTGTAAGGCGAAATAAGAGCGTACCTCTTGAGAATGGAGGAGGGACGGGTATGCAGAGAAGGGTATGCCTCTCCACCTCCCATCCTCCTCCTCATCTTCCCTCCTTTTCCTTCCCTCCTCCTTCTCTTTTCCTACCCTCCTCTTCGTCCTCTTCTCCCTGCCTGTGAATCTGTTCATGGGTGACATGACACGAAATCGTGACGTCATTTTTTCCGCTCTATTTAGCGGGGAAACTGGATTGGTGTTCAGGTCATGTGGCGTCCGTTTCCCCTCAAAAAGTTAGCGGGAAAATTTTCCCGCAAAATTTGGCGGGGAAATCTAACCCTCTACCTTTAGCGGGGAAACGTCCCATAATGCAGCGCGCGCGGTTACACCGACGCCGACGCCGACGCCACGCCGCCCAATCCGGAAATGGGCGCCTAAGAGTTGTGCTCTAAAACAGCCAGCTTCGTAACGATGCACCCTCTTGCGCAGCATAATTGACTCAATCGAATCGTTCTTCAGCTGCTGGGAGTCTAGACTCGTGAGACACAAAGTTGGAGGCAAAAGTTCGCCTAGACCGCGCAATTGGTCTTCAGAGAGAGAAAGGCGACGTCATCGTGGCGAGAGTCCAAAAAGGTGCGATCTATTACCTCACCTTAACTTTGTGTGTCACGAGTCCAGGTGCTGTAATTTCGTCCAGCGCAAATTTGCAGCCGAACGTTCATGGAGCGCGTCGATGGGATTTGGGAGACAAAACGCTGTGTCAACTTCGAGCGAGTCTAATCGACACACTCCGCGAACTTCCGCCCAACTTACTGTTTGACGAGTTTAGGGCCTTAGAGCCCGAAGGAAGAAGATTAGGGCGCCCGAACGGCGCCTCCTAGCCATGCAACATGGTGTCGAGGAATTTGCTCGCATTGCTGGGAAACCACTTGCAGAGGGGCTCGATGAACCGCTCATGTTTGTACACACATTTTCAAGGTCACGCAACACACGACCGCGCCTTCGCGGAAGCCCCACGAAAGAAAGTGCCTCGCCAGAGTGCACGAAACCCCGGCGCAATTTCGCTAACCTTTCTTGCCCTGTTTGGGCACTTATTTTTTCTTCCACCGAGGTCCTGGGCCTGCGACTTACTGTATGTCAAGCTGCAGTCGATGCGCTAGAAAACACGCAGTACACATCAGGTGAAATCAAATTGCAAGGGTGCACTTCTGTTCCTGGTTGGAGTAGCAGCGCAGAACACACCCATAGAGTGATGCCGAAAGCCGTTACATTGTGCTTTTAGCGTTTCTTTGGTTTAGCACCATCGGCTTGTACCTCTTCGCAGCGCTCTGAAGGCCTTCCCTCCTGTAATTCTTTCTTCCCCGTTCACAATTTTTAATTTCTTTGTGTTGCGATCTCGCACTCGACCGCCATCATGATTTGCCCCAAGAGAGGAAGTTGCGCTCCCAAAATATATCATTTTTCTTCCGTGCATATGGACCCATCCTTGTATCAATTGCAATCGTCCAATCACCAGCAAGGGTTTCACGGTAAGACCAAAAATTAGTTCTTTGACAAATATTCGTAGAACCATTGTCCTAGAAAGCAGAGAAGTGACGAAGCTCTCTTCCTTCTGCTGTGTGCATTTTTTCATAAATATATTTTGTGGGCGTAAAGTGCGAACGCCCCTCGTACGTATATGGGCTGCACATGATTTTATTCCAGTTGGTTGCTCGTACCAAACAACAATATTTGCTTCTACGCCTTTTTTTCTCCGCTATGCTTACCGAAAGGTACAATGTAGAACGCGAACACCAGTAGTCCAAGGAAAAAAACAGGCAGAGGGACATGACAAGTACCATATTTGTCCTCCTGAAATAAAGACATAAATGATACATATACATAAAAATATATTAAGAAAATATTTTACCAATACATTAAATGTTCTTGTACATTCTATCTACTCCTATTATGCATATCATTCAATGGTTTCTGTTCATTACAATTTAATTAATAATTTATTTTATAAGTGATTAGTTCATGTACTCAATTTCTAAAGTTAAGACCAAAGTAAGCCAAACCGAAAGTAGTAAAAACAAAAAAACGCGTGCTTAAACATGTGAGTATGTAACTGTAGTCCTTGGCAGCGACCGTGACTTCTTGAGGGGTGCTTGGAGAACAATGAAGAGTACCCGAGGTGCAAAATTGTAAATATTTTTCATAAATATTAGAGCCGATTAACCAACAAAAGCTGTATCAAGCATAGACGCTTTAGAAACACATTATCTGCGTTACAGGCTGAAAAGATCTCATGGTATAGATGATTTATTTTGATTTCTTTCAGCTTACCGAAAATCACGGCAAGAAAGGTGCAACTCTATTTGCAGAATTTACGTCACCGAAGGATCATCAAGACAAGTCATTGATGAAATTTGGCGTGGTAAACCTGTATGATACATTAATTAGAAAAACACATTAAAATATTTACTATATCTTGTTTATATTTTATTTTAATATCTTATTTTTGATCGGCAATTTTTTTCTGATGGTAGCAGATTGATGTTTTAAGGGGGGTTCAACCATAGAGTTATTATAATGTACGCTAGAGGTTCAACTGGCGCTAGTGTCTATGCGACTTCCGTGACGCAAATTGAAGCAGACAGCAACCAGTCTACTTTTGCGGTGCTCCTGTGCATTCCTATGGGAAAAAGCGCGTGCATTTTGTCTCTTCGCCCGAAAATAACACGGAACACTTTGGTTATTTCGGTCGTACCGAATAGTATGTGTCTTAATTAACATTGTAAAAGCGTAATTGCTTTAGTTAGCGCATTTTTCTTCATCAGTGAGCGATGTTTAACTTCGCTACATTTCAGTCCCAAACGTGTGTTCCGCAGCAGGTGTGTAAAAACAAGCGACGATTCGAAGCAAAATTACAAGCGAAAGGAATATAGAGCGTGTTCAAGGCTCGCCAGCATTCCGGTGACGCTTATATATTGATAATATGCCAGTCCGGTCACTATATGAAAATGACCCCGTCGTGCATGAGCGGATAGAAACATTCAAAACGTAGAGAATAAAGTCCGTGGGCTATGAAAGGTGTCTCTTCGTATTGTTTTCTCTGCCGGGCAGCTTTTATCGGGCACTTGTTCTCAAAGATTTCGAGCGTGCGGGTGATATTTTGAACGTAGAACAAGCAGCTTCGCTCAGAGCAGAAAGAATAAAGCGGTACTTACTTATTTAAAATCGGAATAGATTTTGATCCTACATGCACGTATATTTACTGATCCAGTGTTACTGCGTAGTTCTTGCCGTCTTTCTTAATTTCAAGATGTTCTTCGTTCGTTTCGCACGTATATCCCCCATGCTGAAAAGCGCCGACGTCGTGTTCGCGCTAACAGTGTCCGAGAGTGCACAAAAATACACGTACGAAGCCGTTTTAGCACCGTTTTTAATGCGATGAATTCGAAAGAAAAACACCGTAACTGACCAATTATTTCGTCGGCCTGACTGAGAAATGTTCCAAGCTACCTAGTACGTACGAATTATTTGGGATATTTGCTCTTATGATCGAGCGCAGGGAGAAAATGCACTCACTTTTTCCCATAGAAATGCATTACCGGAAGTCAATTTTGGACTGGTTGCTGTCTGCTTCAATTTGCGTCAGCACACTAGCGCCAGTTGAACCTCTAGCGTACATTATAATAACTCTATGGATTCAACCGCTATTTATTTGTACCCTTTTCCTCATAGATGGCGCAGAATTTTTCCGGAACAAACGAGTTGCACGTTCGCAGCTGCGCATGCAGGTCGGGCGCTCGAGGTGGGCTCGGGCCACGGGCTGTTCGCCGCCGATCTCGAGCTAGATCTTCTTCGCTCTGCGTCCGCCGCTGCAGGAAGCGGCCAACAGGCGGCGCGAGATACGAGCCAGTACATACGTAGATTACAGTGGCTTACAAAACGTAGAATAAGCTCTGATTTCCGAATGGATTCGAAGTTCCATCCACGTTCGAAATTATCGAAAGCACAAGGTGCGGCGTTGCGGCCGTTTGGACCACGACATTTAACACGCAAACGTTGTTTTGCAAAAACAAAAAAAAAATAAAGGTTTATTTTTAGAGCTTAATTTAAAGCTAGAAAACAAAAAAGAAATAAAGTGGCAGTTTTGCACTTCCTATGTCCTATATCGGCCTGCTCTTCGTCTGAATACTGGTTTGCAAACCCGCTCCCAGGATGTGTGGAGTAAAGCCCATCTATCCTGGGAAAAGTGGCGCCAATCATTTTTGTGGAAATGCTCGAGACACGTGCCGCGCGCCACTTCTGGGAAGAACTAGAGCCACTAAATGAGCTGCGCTTAGAGTATCGGCACTCTGTTCCCCAACATTGTTGTGGGCGCCGACATTTTGGTGCTTGTGCAGAGTAGACGCAACTGCCGATCGTCATGATTCAAAAATGCGACTTCCTCAGCATTAGATTCGGTGTTAGGAAGCTCATGTAATATTGCTTTGCTCTGTCGCGAACTGTTTAAACATTTGTGGAGGACGGAAAAGCGTTTCCTGTGATTTCAGATAAATCTTCAGATAACTGGCAACCATGATTTTAAGCCACAATATGAACAAGTGTCGTTACTCTGAAGCGTAGCTTATTTAGTGGCACTATAGAAGAACGATGGCGTCTGAAATCTAGCTCAGTGCTGCGCTGTTCCGCCATGATCTTCCCTAGTGCCACTAAATAAGCTACGCTTCAGGGTAACGACACTTGTCCATATTGTGGCTTAAAATCATGGCTGCCAGTTATCTGAAAATTTATCTGAAATCACAGGAAACGCTTTTACGTCCTCCACAAATGTTTAAACGCTTCGCGACAGAGCAAAGCAATATTCCATGAGCTTCCTAACACCGAATCAAATGCCGAGGAAGTCGCACTTTTGAATCATGACGATCGGCAGTTGCGTCTGCTCTGTACAAGCACCAAGATGGCGGCGCCCACAGCAATATTGGGGAACAGAGTGCCGACCCTAAGCATAGCTCATTTAGTGGCGAGGTCCACACTTCTGCGCGGCGAGGTCCACACTTCTGCACGTCCAGAGGTGTGGACCTGGTCGACGAGGTCCACACTTCTGCGCGTCGAGTCAAAAGCAACAAGAAGCAACCGTTTCCCACCCGTGAACTGTACCAAGGAGTTCTCTGTCCAAGCAAGTGGCGCGGCTCTACTACTCGTCCACAATCGCGCGCCAAGTGCACAGCAGCTGACAACATTGGCAACGGGTATGGCAAGAAAGGACACTTTCCGTCTGTCTGCCTGTCAGCGAAAAAGAACCACTCAAATACACAAAGCCATGTTGCACTCGAGTTATCCTCGTAAATTCCATAAGTTGAAGGCGCTGCCGGCAAGTGCAGACTAAATTCATTTGATAAAATTCACGCTTACAAGTACCGCCAACCATTGTTGTGGAAACGCGCAAGACACGTGCGAGGAGCGGGTGCTCCGCTGCCATTCGCTTCGAAGGGCCGCTCATTTCAGTACTGCGCCGACAACTGCTTCCAAGGGCCGCTCGAGACACGGGCCTCGTGCACTGGCGCATTTGACGCCACTTGCAAGACAAACGCAAACATATCGAAGGGCTTTAGTCCAGACCACCGTGGTCCAGACAGATAAAGAGGGATCGGTGGCCACGTGCAATAAAGAAAAAAAAGGATCGGTGGCCGAGTGGGCTAGAGCACACCAGCTCGGAGCACGTGGAGCGAAAGCTCGCGCTGTATGAACCCAGGGATCCTGGGTTCAATCCCCACCCCTGCCCGTTTCGATCTGGATGAGCATCGTACCGGCGTGCGGTCGTGTATCACTACTGCGTGATGCACGTTAAAGACCCCAGGCTAGCGGTTGTACTGCACTGGCTAAATTGCTCACCTACAGCTGGGAGACAAGTCGCCCGTTGAGGCAGACTATGTTCTAGGCCAGGGGTGGCCAATCTGCGGCTCGCAGAGCAGCATGCGGCTCTTCGCGTGTTAAAATGCGGCTCGCGGCTCCCTCGCCCCCACCCCCCCCCCCACACACGCACACACACACACACACCGCCTCCCTCCCGGTCACACGAGCACTTCCCCAAAAGAGAAATAGAAGCGCGTTTTGAATCGAAAGACAGAGTTGCGGTTTGGTAGTCGTGTGCTACTGCTACCTTACGTACAGTCGGACTGTTTTTGACTCGGATAGATCGAAAGTAGTTCGAGTTTCGTTTATTCCTCTGGACAAAAATTGCCCCCCCCTCTCCCCCAGCGGCTCTTGGAAGTTTCGTGGTTTTGTATGCGGCTCTTAGGCCGGGTCAGCCTGGCCACCCTGCTCTAAGCTGTATAAACATACACACACCCCAATTTGTTTCCAGACAGGTAAGGTAGCACCGCTTCATTCCACCGTGACATAGTAAGATCACTGTTGAAAGAGGTGTTCATAACGGACAATAGCATAGTGAATTCCCGAGGTTATTTATGAAGACACTAAAGTTATTTAGAGGTTCATTTGATTTTGCCTAAAAATTAGAAAAGTGAAGAAAGAAAAAAAGAAAAGAAACGTACGCCTTACCTTAGGTAGAAACGTATTTTCTACCTATTGATGGCCCGTTTGGTTTTCTTAGTAATCCGCAAAACGGGAAGTGTTAAATTTACAAAAAAAATTGTTTCGGGCGCCAGAACGCTAACGTCAAAATTCAATTTGCATCTCAGAGTAAGCACCTGTTTGTTGGTTAAGAAAATATATTGTAATTGTTCAAAATAATAGAAATCATGCTTCTTTTTTGTTTTTCATATCCACTAGCCACCAAACAAGGTCTACAGAGAATGAAAATATCTGAAATAATGTTTCATAAAATAAATGTTGTTCGGAATAAGTATTTTAGCCTTCTTTGCAACTCATTCGACTATTTTTTTTATTTCCAAATACATATTAGTAGGGTGCCTTCATGTGCGCTTTGCTTAGGGTGGAGACATCTGGCCATTTCGTCCCACACTTTTATTTTTTTTTTTTTGTTCAGAAGCGCGTGAAAGAGCGTGTCCCGGCACGCGTTTGTGGCGCTGACTGTGCTATGGCGACATTTTGTTTTCGTCGATTTATTTGTATTTTACCCGTGAGCGCGTTCTGTCGGCATCGGGTATACTACAAAGGGTGGCAACACCCTAAGCAGAAGGACATTGAGGCACCCTACATATTAGGATATCTCTGTTCAACCCTGCACGATCTTAGGGTGCTTACGTGCCACGCTTGTAGCGTATGCAAGCGTTTGACCACGCGCGCTAACATAGCACACACAAAAAAATAGAATCAACAAAAGTATCGCCTTCAGAGCCTTATCAGGCCTTTCGCTAGGAGTCTGCTGATGACTACAGCGTTAAGTCGCAGCTCTTCTGCTTGTCAACGTATACAAATATAGTTAGGCTCTTGCACGTTCAAAACGTGCCGACCAGCCATCAATTGTAATTCTGTTGTGTCTATGTTTATACAGCGGGAAGTTAGTCAGGCTCTGAGGGCATCTGGTGTCTTCGTTGGAGATGAAAGACAGTGCAGTATACCGCTGCCTATCTGACGTCTTTAGCGTGCATCACGCAATAGTGATACATGACAGCACGCCGGTACGATGCTCATCCAGATTGAAACGGGCAGAGGCGGTGGATTGAATCCACGATCAGCTGGGCTTTACAGCGCGAGCTTTCGCTACACGTGCTACCGATCCACGAGCAACGAGACATCGCGGTCGAATTCGAGCTCGAGAGAAAAACAACAACAGCAACAGCAAGAAAATCTCCGGTTTGAGGCATTTAGTACTAGTGTCGCCATCTCGTTTAACAAGTTGGAAATAAAATTAACAGGGTGATTTTATTTACACAAATACGCAAATACAACAATATTTTGCTTTCTCGTAATGGTCTTAAAATTAAGATTAGAGGCACCCCTAGTACGTACGGCCAAGCGTTTTGTCACGTTTGTCTTCTAAATAATTGTATTTTCAAAAATGCCTCAAAACGCGCTAAAAACAGTCAAAACGGTCATATTTCTGGATTTTATTAAAAATCTCCAGCGCTCTAAAAGAAAAATCCAAGGGCCGTACAACCTTCATTACGTTATCATAAGTAACCTCCAAAAGAATGAATACTATCGTGCATTCCTGAAACTCAGGTTTGTGTAGCGAAATTTGCCCATTGAGTGACGAGTGGCTTGATCCTCTTAAGCGGTTTCTGTACATGCAGACTGTGCGCACGCGTTTGAAGAGGCGAAGCTGAGGGCATACAGCTACTCTCACACAAACGTTTTCCGTGGCAATGGAGGAAAACTTGCAAACGTCCAGGTGCTGTGCGAATACAGGTCCGGTATGAAACACGGCTTGACTACACGTAGAACAGTTCGAATGCGGGTACAGTGCATCTCTTAAAAAAATATAGGAATTAAACTGTGAAACTGTATCGACATTTAGAAGTTTTTTGTAGGCACTCTTACAGCAGCTGCGCATGAGCGTGCCATACCATAATCCGCCTTCAGTTTTTGTTCCCTCTTATTAAAGTTACTTCACTTCGTCATCACTACAACAGGACAGGATATTGTCATTTTATATGCAACTGTGTCCTTCACCACAGCATAGGTCTATGTAGAGGCTCGGCAGCGCCTGCATCGGTGGCTCAGCATCTCGGTAAGACACAAGCAGGTCAGTAATGGCGGTTATAGTCTGGCTGGTGTGCAATGAGTCTAGAGGATGCTCTCCTAGCCGTTCTTAAGATGTTCAGAACCGTGGGGAAAGTAAAACTCACCTGTGAGCTGAAAAGAAAATGAAAACAGCCAGAATCACCTCTTTGTCAATATTTGGTCAACATAGTTCAAAGAACACAATAGAGGAGTACATACCCTCGTCCGCCGATGGTTCTGGGGTCTCAAGGAAACTAAGCACATCTGTGTCCTCAGGCTCTGCGAAAGAGTCTGCAAATGTTAGTTTATTTTATTTCATTTCTTAGAGCCTGCGAGAGGTTATATAATGAAAGAGTTGGTTTATTTCATTTCCTGTAAACAGCCAGGAGGTCTCCAGGACGAATACAATTTCTGCTATCCAGAATACTTAAGCCAGCGACTTACAAATGAGCACAGTCAAATAGTAAAGGCCACAGGGCACCGAGCCAAATGCAGTCGGTGTCAGGTTAAGCACTCCAGTAGTGCTTAACCCGTCGCCAGCATTTGAGTGCGCGCGCAAAATAGTGTTGTCAATGGCATAAAGCTCGCTCCCGAGGTGGAGGAAGTGCTGGGTTCATAATTTAGCTGACACAAACAGTAATGAGGACATTCAGTGAAAACAGTGGGTTGTATGTTTGCTTTATACGTGTGATTCAAGCCTTAAAATCATTATCAGCATTAAAAGTGAGCTTACTACACGCAGGTTTTTCCCGAAACATGTCTTGGAAAGGAACCGAAACCAACGGCTAATAAACGCAGTTGGCTGTGATGAGCTGTTGTTTCGTTGATCAGCTCTTGCTCTGAGACGTCTTTAATGACATCATAAAATGATGCCGTTTATGATCTGTGAAAATTTCAGAAACAAAAAGCGTAGCGAATCCTGTTTGTCTTGTAATCGCAGCGACCCAAAACGATTCCTGCATTAGCGGATAAGATCGCAGACGAACAGATCAAGAAGCAGGAAGCGTGAACATAATGAGTCATGCCCGGCGTTCTCTATTCTGTCATCGCCATTTAAAACTCGAGTATTGCTGCCATAAAAAAAAGAAACAAAGAATGGCCCTATTGAAAAACAAACATTAATTGTGCACGGGCAAACCCGTTTAAGCCATGTGGTATTATGGACATGCGTAACCCGTTTACAAACTCTTTATGTGAACGGGTAGCCCTACAGTAACAGGACACTATTCTGGGCGTCCAATGCAAATGATACAAACCACTTGCTTGGGTTACCCCGCTTAACGGGTCATTCCGTTAATATACGAGGCAAGCCATTTGTACGGGCTTCTCCGCATACCAGGTCGCACATGCCACGTTCACCAAATATGGTCACGCAGCCCTGTCCCACAAGTGGTATTTTCACCAGAGCCGCCTGACAAGCAATACTGATGCTGTTGCTGAAATGGGCATGCAAAGGAACTCTAGCAAGGAATACGACTCAAAAGAGCAGGAATCGAAAACCGTGATACGTTCAATGTAAGACATTCTACAACCCGGGACGGAGGTTTAAAAAGACGGACAATCACAAATGTCTCAAGTGAGACGTTTGTGTTTGTCCCTTATTGTGAACCGAACCTCCGTCTCGGGTTGTAGAATGTCTTACTATAACCAGCTCGCCTGCTTAGTCACGTTGTCTTCACACATGCAATTTCATGTTTTAAGAAACGTTGCAGCTTCAAGCATCAACAGGTGGCTTGGCTTTTAAGCTTCTTCAAGATGCTTACAAGTCAAGCTTCATCTTGTTATTGTGAACCTGCACAGCAAGGTACTTGTTGAATGACGGCCTGCGCTTCGTGAGAGACATGCTTGATGAAGTTCGGTCAATGAATTTCGTGCTGACTTTAAAGGGATACTGACCCAAATAATTTTTTGTCCATAAAAAATGGCGCACATTCTTTCCACAAGTGAGCAGCCGCCAGCCTGTTCGAGCACACGCAACGAAATTGACGTCATATTCCCCCATTCTCGCTTAAGATGACAGTAAATTGTATGGCCTTCGGACCAAAGGAGAATAAGGACAGGCTTTTCATCTCCAAAAGTAAAAGCTACGTGCTTGTTATACCAATAAATCGCTTATCTTTTACACCAGACCTTACAGTGAAATTGAAAAGCTTGTTCTTATTTTCCTTCACTGTCATCTTGAGCTTGGATGGGGGACTACAATGTCAATTTCATTGCTTGTGTTCGCGCACACCGGCGGCGGCTGGCTCCTGGAAAGTTCGTGCCCCAATTATTATAGACACTGAAATGTTTGGTTCAGCATCCCTTTAAGCTTTAATCGACTGGTCCTTTTAGAGCGCTCGAATTCTCTCAATTGGATCTCCGAAGTTCGGGAGCGCCCCTAAGTCCGATCTAGAGAAACGGTGCGCTAGCCCAGCCGTATGCTCGGGAACTTTTCCGAACGGCTTGAGCGCCGTCACGGAACCGGATACCGAGGGCAACATATACCAGCGCTCCCACTGCCAAAGCGCAAGCTAGTGCCCGGTAAGAAGGTTTTTCCATTACCATTCATCAATGTAGCGCTCCGCCGAATGTCTGCATGCCCACAGAAACAACAGGAGCCTTTAATGTAGACGCTGGCTTATGCTGCAGTGCCCCGTCGAGCGCCGAGCACGTCCTTTAAGCGCGAAACACATGTACGACAAACCGTCTGATCCGACGTGCGGACTGCCGGAATGACCTTGGGGGCGAGGGTTTTCGTAGCACCGGAGAGCGTTGAAACCCTCGCCTCCGACCGTCGTACTTCCTGATCGGACGTCGGATCGGACGGTTTCGTCGTACATGTGTTTCGCGCTTCACTCACTGCAGTGCAGAGCGGACTCGATGCGGTATTTAAACCCGGCGGCGTCCGACGCTAAGCCTCTCAAGAATACCGGATTTTTTTCTTTTTCAGCACAGCAGAGGAAGCGGCTGGAGTCATGTGACCGGTCCTCTGTCATGCGCTCCCACCGCTGCCACTTCGAAGGCTCACAGCGGTACAAGTGAGAGGACGGCGCGATCTGAAAATTTGAGATCACTCTGAAAGACTTTAAAGGGATGTTGAACTCAAACATTTCACTGTCTATCATAAGTGGAGCCTGATTTTTTTTTACGATCCAACAGCCGCAGGTGTGCGCGAGCACACGCAAAGAAATTGACGTCATTGTCCCTCGTTCATGTTTAAGATAAGAGTGAAAATGTGTGAGAACCGGCGAACAGGAGAATAAAGATCAAGCTTTTCATTCCCACAGTGGGGTCTGGTGATAAACGGTAGGCGATTAATTGGCGTAAGACACACGTATCTTTTACTTGTGGAGATGAAAATCCTGCCTTTGTTCTCCTTTTGCTCGGTTCCCGTGCATTTCACTGTCATCTTAAGCTTAAATAGAGACTATGACGTAAATTTCGTTGCGTGTGCTCGAGGATACGTGCGGCATAGCCTCCTCTATACTCACAATGCCTGGCAGTTCGACGACGGAGCCATAGAGTGCCTGGTCTCAGATCTGGAGCGCGAGGATCTGGTAGGAGAGAGCATTCTCGGGGAACCTGGTTTTCAGCGCACAGCTTTTGCAGCGGCGAGGACCCGAAACATGGTTTTCAAACCCAACGAGAAAAGAAGCGGTAGCGTGAGAATCCTGAGGAGCACCAGCGGACATTCAATCGCTCGGGAGAAGTGTGTTTCGGCGTCTCGCCGCAGCGGGGCGCTTGCCACATGGCACTCCGCTCATTTGTTGTCTTCCGCTCTACCTTTGCACAATCGGCGGCCGCGTCTCGTGGCGATCTGCATGGCTTTCTCAGCACAGGGTTGTTCACTGGACGCCATATTTGAGGGCGATGTCTAGAGCGCATGCTCAGAACGATCTCACACTAATAGGCTACTAAGACCGGCAATCTTGATGGTGCAGAGTGCACGTTGCAGAACAACTGTGGAAGCTCGCGTGTCAGCACGCGTTCATCAGTTGCGCACACAGCAATGGCCGCCAGTGAATACTCCCTATAGAGAAGGATATGCCTGTGGCTGCTGGCTGGTGGAAAGATCGCGCGTCACGTATTATGGACACTCAAATATTTGGATCAGTATCCATCTAAATGTGAGAGTAGCCGCAGCTACAAGAGTGAGCTCTGGCCTTTAAGCGTCCTTGCCAAGCACCCAGTCTCGTGCAGTGTAAGATACTGTTCAGGGTTACATGCTCGTGCTTGTAGCATCGGCTGCTTTTGATCGTAAAGGGGCGATGCAACGATTTTCGTACTTTGCGCAGATACCGCTAAAAACAGATACCTGACGTTAATGACCTGTGAAACACCCGTTCGTTTTTCACCACACGCAATCGAAGTCACAGAAAAAATATTCAGCCTTTCCACTCTGGTGAAGAAGGAAGACCAGCGAGGCTGTACTATGTTGGGAATAAAGTCATGGCCTGCCGCAAGTCTGCAAGCCGGGGGGGAAAACTCGAAAGGTTGCCGCCATATAAGAGCGACGGTGCTAACCCGACAACCGGCAAGCCGGTTGTCTGGCTGTCGCCGTCCCTTATGGATGGCGGTAGCTGTCTGGTGTTCTGTGTCATCATTTGTTTGTTGACGGACACGATCCTGGGGAAACAAGCCCTTAACATATCCGCTGTAAGCTTGAAGAAAACCGAGCAGCGTTCATCCCCTCAAATTGCAGCCGGAACAAGCGACCACCTGATCTGGAGTCGATCATGTGCAGTCAATGTTGATCAGCCACGCGCTGGGTTCGAAAGGTACAGGACACGCGCAGATTTCCAGATATTGTTATGTTTGGCTATTGTGGTCATTGCAGAGATTGAGCACGGGCAAATCCCCAATTATTCTCGAGTAATCAATTATCACGAGCCCAAATCGAGTGCCCACGCAATGCTCAGATCAAATTATTAACCCGCCTTCAAATATCGTCAGTGTAGTATACTGCAATCCCCCAGTTAGGTTATCAAGTTTCGCAAAGGAAAGATATAAAAACCCTCGCTTTTGCCTTTAGAAGATGTTGCTTGTCGTTGTTTTCCGTCCCTTTGTCTCTTTTTCATATTTAGTACCCTTAACAACACGCTCGTTTTTTCTGTATTACACTCAAACACAGGAGTGTCTTGGCCTGTGGCGTTGCGTGCCAGTATCTTTGAGTTCCACTGGTTCCAGTAAGCTCGTGTAAAGCGCAAAAAATGTTCCAATTGAATATCGTTGCTCCGCCCCTTTACGCTGAAAGGAAGCATATTTCAAATTCCTTTATCCTGGGAAACGTGGAGCCATCCATTGTTTTAAAAATATTCGAGACACTTCTAGGAAGACCATGGAGTCAAAAATCTAGATCAGTGCTGCACTGTGCCGCCATGATCTTCCCAAGCGCTGCACGTTGCTCTTGCATTGACGCACCTTGGGCTACTTTTGAAACATGAAGGGTCTTTAAGTATAATGTACTTAAAGCACCCGACTTTGACCAATTGGTGGGCATCGGCTTTTCAAAGCTCTCCAATAGGCTGAAGTAGGATCAGCCTAATACACCACTTGTCTCCACTACATTCGTCGAGGGCGTCCGAACAAGAACACTCAACGACGGACCCCTGCGCTCCGTGTTCTACGGTGTTCAAAGAGTGTGGTGACGAAAATAGATACATTTGCCCTCCACTGTGCATTTTGAGGAGGTTAGAACCCGTGATACCGGCGTCTCATAGTTCGCGCTCACGTTCGAACGCGTTTGACGAATTCAACGCAGACAAGTTGAGCTAGAGTGGCTTCTATTCACGGATCACTCCAACCAAAAGTCAAAGTTCTGCAGTTTCCTCCTCTCCCTCAGTTTTTTCCCCACATAAGTGAGTTCAAATCCGCATTAGCGTTTGGCACCAATTGATTCCGTTATTTCGCTAGAACTATTACAAGGAGATATGTCTCAAAGAAACCGGGCATCTTATAGACTTTGAAATTCAAAATATATAGTTTATCGCTTGATTTAACTATGACACATATATCTTTATCTTTGCTTCTGAATTTCATATTTTGGGTTTGATCAAAATACAACAAAAAGAAAGTAAATGTCGGGTAATGTCCAGTATTTCCACAAAACGTATTAACGCGTGAGGATTGACATAAAAAATGCAGTATTAAAAGTATTTTTAGTGATTATCTGATTTCAACAAGTTGCTTCAAAAAGAAACCATACAACCGTGCAAATACCATGAAACTTGTGTAAAATGTTAGCCTAACATATAATGGTTAGGTTGCCTACTAAAGGAAAATAAATGCAGAAATATATTTTACAACAGTACTTTCATCGAAGTATGATGTCATAATATAAACAGTAATTTGATAAATTTGGCACAAAGATAAGTCTTTTTTGAAGGGAACTCTTCAATGACTTGAAACACCAGTAGAAAAACAGCAGATTACCAATCTCGGTCAGTGAAGTCTCGTCCTCTGAAAATAATTAAAGCGTGCAGCGTTAAACTAAAGAAGACGCACATACATTTAGATAAGCAGCTACGGAATAGGAAATACAATACGTATTATGTGTGGAACGTGTCAAGAGTTCTTGATTGTTAATTTGGCCCCAATGCAGACGTTCTTTTCTATGATGTGATACATATGCAAATTTCTATCAAACATCCAACTTCTACCCCAGATCATTATAATCCAGGCCCAGCCTTAATCACTATTTTATGATTGACTGCATTCGATAGTAGCGTCGGCAACATTTGAACTTGGTGTTAAAGAGGAAATAAAAGCAGTTCTTGCGACGTACCTGTCGCAAAGCAGCCTAGAAACATTTGCAGGCCGATTTCGTAAAGCCACATTAACACTGCCTAATTCATCTTACATGCAAGAGACTCTGCAGACATGCCCCGTGCATGTTCCTTCCTGGTATGCCGTTCCCGTGCCATTGGTAATGTAAAAACTGTCTGCAGAGATGTTCAAAGCATACATCCGCATGAATAAAATATGCTTAAAACAATCTGGAGGCGAGTCTGGAGGTAATTACTTCAAAATCACTGCAGCGGGTACCGAATACGCTGTTGTTTAGAAATTATGAGCAGTGTGAGGACAGTGGGTTAAGTTTCGGAGGAGCAGATGGATTCCTACTGAAAAAAAAAAAAAAAACATGGCGGACCTATTTAGGACGAAGCACGGTACGGGTAAAGACTGGATTTAGGGTGAAGCCGGGAGAAGCACAACAAACAAGAATCCGTGATATTTCAGAAGAAACGAAGGCTTCCCGTACACAACTTTGAGCTATGTTAATTGTGCGCTGGCGCACGGGAGCCCATAGATGTGTCTCTATACTGCAACAAAACCTTGTCCCCAAGTGCAGGTGCCGGTGTAAGAGAGTTATATTCACTGGTCGCCACAGGAGTGGACGCAGCATTTGTCCAGGTGAAGACAGCGAGTTGCAACAAAGTCTATTTTACATCGTAAACTCTGTTGTTTATGGCAAAAGAAAAAGTTCATTTACTCACAGCTCGCGTAAAAGACGACCTCTGAAAACACTCACACGCTATCGAGCCTCTGCCAGCACTTCCAAACAAAAAACAGAGCATAACGTTAGCGCACGAACAAGCTTGTCTAAAAGTAGTTTATTTACGATGAACCCCGAGACTGTGGCAAACAAAAGAAGGCAACTTGTGAGGTAGAGTTTTAATCTAACACTTGGCCCTGACGTCACGCCGCTACGGTGACGCTGTTATTGGTATCGCGCATGTGCAAACACTTCACCTCAGGCGATCAGGTTCCTGCGCACGCACAGTGCCCACAACTCAGCACGCCTAGAACCATTCGAGAGTTTACGAAAATCACAGCCCACGCGCGCTAGATTACAGCCCAGCTCGTGCATGTTCGTAGCTTCGGACGGCGAGCAAACCACACGCCAAACTCACCGACATTGAAAATTATTTAAGAAAAAGAAAAGCATTCGTCCAGAACGGACAAAAAGGCCTATTGCTAATTTACACAAAGATTAGGAAAAATACTCGAAATGTAAGTTTACTCGCCGCACGCGCTCACCTTCCCCGTATAAAAGATTCGAATTAGATAACCAAAATAAGGCGTTCACGAACGCGCGTGAAAGATGAAATTACTGGGCGTTTCGGAGTATATAGGAACCGCGATGTTTGGCTCGGGTAAATAAATGATGCGTCGCAGAATGCTTAAACTCCGTTAAAATGAGACGCTAGCGATTGGGATAGTAACGCGAACGTTGAGAAGACCACGTCACCTGGATCAAAAGATAATTAAGGAAAAACTTAATTTATCTATGAGCCGCTGCCCAGCTAGGCCTAATATCGTCAGAACTATACTCCGTTTCACCTTATGTTCTACCGCAGCGAAGGCTAGAAGCGCGAGCTCATAGCGTTGGCAGCTGCCCTTGGTGCACGAGAGCTTGTGCCGCCGAGACGTGTCCCAAAGCAAGGAGCTCGCACTTGTAGCCTTTCCTGCGGTACAACACAAGGTGAAACAGAGTATAGAAGCGACACTGTGGGTGCCTGGAGTATCTATTTCAGTGAAAAATTATGTCCCCAAGAAAGAAAACATTATCTTTCTCTAAGAAGTTTTATTTCACTGAATTATATACCACATGATCCCACAGTGTTATTTATTGTTTTAAAGGTATTACGCTTAGGTGAAAATCAGCTGATTTAAAAATTCTGGTTTTCTCAATTATCTCTTTATCATGGTAACGTCATATCCTGAAACTTTCGGCTTGTATTCCAACCGCTAGCGTAGCGTTCTCACGAAGTTTGAGCAATTCTGAAATGCATAGTTTCAATTACCAGGGCCGGAAAACACGCTTCACGTTTCTCAAAAACTCCCTGAATTTTCAAGCTTTTGCTTTAGAACTGTTACTACGGCACAATTCAGAACGTGCAACGCCTGTAACTACTGTCGCAGCATGCCCCTTGGTGCTTGGGTAAACTAGCAAACGTCAATTAGCAAGGATGCTCATAAATTCTTTGTCTCTTCCAAACATGCTCTATCTCACAAATAACTACGGTACTGACAAAAGTACTTGCACGGTCAAGTGACTTCGGCAAGTGCCTTCATATGCACTGTAGGCATCTGCGAGGCAGTGAAAAAAAAAAACAATGCTTGCGCCATTACTCTTTTAACCTCGTTATTATATTATCTGTCAGGGGAAGAGCGGCCGAGAGGAGCTTTAGTTCTCCCACCTCTAGCGCGCTGATAACGCGTCGTCGTCTCGTGAGCCTCGAGCTTGCACGCGTAGCCAAAGCACGGTGGAACGGAACAAGCGCATGCTGGATACCGGGCGTTTGAAAGAGACGCCCTGCCGGTCTCAGCTTCTTAGTGACTATAGTGAATCTATGCTGAACCGCCTAGTTTACCTCAGCGTTGTCCCCTGCGCGGCGCGCAGCGTCCCACAAGTGCGTCACTTGCTCGTGATAACGTAGGGACCTTGCGTTTGTGATAGGTTACCGGAGCATTCTGCGCATCTCCGTTCGACAGTGTCATGCCAATTGGCAGTCCACTTCCCTTGGTGCAGGTGCTCCGTCATCAGTATTGACGGAAGGATTTGTATGCAGATACAGAAACACAACTTCGAGGAAAAGTTTGGAGGTAAACTAAAATTCTGTGCGGATATTTTCATCAGAGATTCTTCCCTTGCAATAACAGATGCTAAAGGACGGGTTTCATCTTTCTGCACTTCCGCATGTTTTTAGACAAGATTTCTGACAAAGGAGTGCCTCCGGTAATTTTAGGTATGAAGCGGGAATGAATTGTTTTGCGCATGAACCAAGGACGCAGGGTTGGGGAGAGTACATTTATTTTTTCGTGTGTGGCCTCTCAAGTTTGATTAAGCTCTCAGTTGCGAATGGGTGTGTGTATGTCATGTTTATTTTATACTTTGTCATTGCCTTTTGTGCGTTGTTCTTTAGAATAACACTATTCTGTTGAACGCATCCGCAGCCTATCCTCAGGACTACTCCCACATATTGTCTTCCGAGAACAACGATCCTGTTTCTGTGGAATGTACTTTGAACAT
Organism: Ixodes ricinus; assembly: GCA_037355805.1. NCBI lineage: Eukaryota > Metazoa > Arthropoda > Arachnida > Ixodida > Ixodidae > Ixodes > Ixodes ricinus. Next base: position 37,061 of record JAZHYW010019072.1, on the reverse strand, counting down.
GCATCTTCGTGCATCCTTTCCAGACAGTAAACCACAATGCTTTGATAGCTTTGGGGCACTCACTTAAGTGGTGGGATGATCAATCCATCACAACAAAAGGCGTGGAAGAAACAGAGATACAGAAGAGAAGCCCTCGAAGACAGTATTTCAGGCGGTGTACAGAACTTCTATCCACATTATACAGAACCTTTGAGCATTCTCTTCAATCACGCCGTATCGACATTCAATACGCTATTTATAGACTTTCTTTTAACCGAAGTCTATAGAATACAGAAGATAGAAACGTTATAGCATTTCAATCACCACGTCTCAAGATCTTTTGTGTTACTATATTTGTATATACAATCCATAGAGTGGAATCAATAGAAATATTACGATGCAATGTGGAGAAGCGATATCACACCCAGTTGCAGACTACTTGTGGAGTCTGTTTTTTTCAACTGTGTCAAATATTTATCGCTTTTGCAATACCTAATAGTTGGAGATGCAGTTCACCAGACCTTATTAATCACATTTCGTATGAATTATGTGCAAAAAAACATAATATTCTAACTTTATCATCGTCTGGGATGGTCATTTTTTAAGTGATTGCCTTTAAAGTGTAGGGTATATATAGCGGTGTACAGTCAACACTACTGAAATATTAGTGATATCAGTACACCATGGCGTGTCCATTTGTGAATGTCCTCGTTTGAGCACACATAAATTGGTGAGTGCATGTTTCCAGCGATGTATGGTGAAAAGCCTAAAACTACTAATGATAATTTTTATGCGTAAAAATATGATTTAATGTTGCTAGAAAGAGGATATAAAGGTAGGTAAATTTTCTATTTTTTATTTTATATACTGTTCAATGTCTATGCACCAAAATCTATGGGAACACATCAGGAAAAGCTAAACACTGCGGAACAGGAAGTGCATGCATTTTCCTTAGACTATGTATAGCCCCGATCTACAATTTGCTCTAGAAATTTTGTGGAAAGAGAACAAATTTGTTTTGTAGGAAAGGCGTGGTTTCATTAGAAGAGATCGAGAAGAGTGTGAGAAGAGCTCAAACTTGGGGGCCAAGCTCCGAACATCGGGGCAGACATCCGTCGACGAGACCATACGTGAGAGGACCGACTATGTCCCCGCCGCCTCTAGAAGTCAAGTTGCCGACCTGACTGAGGCCGCCTGGACTACGTGACACGAGATCTAATGTAAGCGCTACTCACTGAGGGTCCTCAAAAATATGCAAAATGAATCGCCAAAGGGAAGCAACATATTGCCCCCGGAAGTTCAGCCGCGCATGTTTTTGTCTACCGTTTTGTCTAGTGTTTTGTCTACGTATAACGAAACATACTTTAGGCAATACTAGAAAAATCGTCTCCATGTATTAAAGACTTTTTTAAGTTTCTATCCAGTGACGCCGCATCGACAATTTTCAATAGATGTTGTGTAGACTTTCTTCCTCCCAAATGTATGGGGTACAGACAATACAAATGCAGATAAAACAAATAACACCAACTTCATCTAACAAAATTCAGTTTTTAATCAAACTTTTCATCCCCCACGTGAGAGATATCCTCAGTGAGTGCCAACAGGGACTGAATGAGAGCCCAGCAACCAAACCATATTTCAGTAAATCCGCGTACACGTCAGGAAGTGGGCCGCGGTTGACATTGCAAGACGATTGATCGCATCGGACGCACCAAGATTTCAAGAATTTCCGGGGACCGCACCTTTGTTCCCGCGCCAAGATCTCTGCGTTGTCAAAATCAAAGCTGTGTCCGGTGGTCCAACAATGGTGCACCAGTTCGGTTTTTTACCTTGTGGCATGCGTCGCCCTTTCTACGTCTCTTTTATGATATTTGAAGCGGGTGCTTTGCTTGCGGCCAGTTTCCCCGTTGTACGATGCGTCACAGTCCCGACAGCGTAACTTGTACACCACCCGATTTCAGATTCGGGAGGTGCATCGTCGTTCGGTTTGGAAAGGAGGTTGCGCAGCCTTACATGCGGCTTGACGGTTGTCCTGACATCTAGAGGCAGGTGTGCGAGGTGTATCGGCTCGGACACCCCCTTTACATCCGGAATTGTTAGAACATTTGCTTTGAAAGTCTTTTTATCCTAAGGGCCGCCCCGGTGCTTCTGTTTACGTGTGTTATCGAAAAACCGTCGGGAATAATTCCGTTAGATGAGAGATCCGACAATGGCAGAGTCCTCGGCCTTGCGTAGTTCCGGGTTCGAGGTAATCTGTTCCGAACGATGAAGATGCGTTCTTGCCACTGCTCTTTTTTTTTCTGCCGGGTGATGGGAGTTAAAATTTAGGAGATTGCCGTTGTCGCAGGGCTTACCGAAGATAGCTGTTTCTATATGCGCAGTGCTCTTATGACTCATAGTCACAGCTAGGAACGGGAGTGTTTTTTTTTTTCTTTCTAACTCGCAAGTGAACTGATTTGACGAATCCACGCTATTCAATGTCAGGTAAAAGTCGCTAACAAAGTCTTGATTTAAAATCACAAAGGCGTCATCAACAAACCGTCTATAAAACTTCACTGTGCATGCAGTCAACTTGAGGGCAACATCTTTAATGTTTTTCATCACAATATTGGCCATTGTAACAGACACCCATAGGACAGCCTTCGATCTGGTGATACACCTAGCCACCAAACGTGAAATGAGCATGCTTCAGACAGAAGCGTAAGAGAACGATATTATCCTCTACAGTGAGCAAGGTGCGTGCCGAAAACGTATAACCTTGCCATAAGCTTGTTTCGGCGCCCTCCACAGCGACGGCAGTCGGAACACTTGTGAACAGGGATACAACATCGAATGACACCATTAAGTCGAGGACCTTATCTGGGATTAGGCCCCCGACTCTTGAGAGTTCTGAACAGTCAGGTTGTTATTTTCAGTTAGGGGCGAAATTAATTCAACGAGATATTTGCAAAAGCTTTATGTTGCAGAGCCAACGAAAGAAACAATCGGGCCCAATGGGCGCTCAGGTTTGTGTATGTTCGGGAGACCGTACATTTTTGGAGCAGACCCATCGGAGACCCATCGGAAGAAAGAGGACGGCGACAAATTACGTCATCCACGCGGCTTTTTTTCTTTTTTAGACCACGGAGGTGGTCCACCGGGGATCTTTCCGATTTCGTGGTTGGGTCCCGTGTTAACAACAGAAAGTGCTTGATATCCCTAATGATATTCATCATTTTATCATGATAAGTTTCATTGTCAAATATGCAAGTGTCCTTACCCTTTTTTGCCTGAAAATTGATGATTGATTGCTCCGATTTGAGGTCCCGGAAAGCCTATTGTTCCTGCTAGTTCAGATTGGAAGGGGTTGCCTTTGCGTTGTTTAATTTGGTCGTTATGCGGCGGTGTGCCAGAATTAACCCGGTAGTATCTTTTAGATGGCGCAGTTTCACTTCAGTATAGATGATATATATATATTTTTTATGAACGACACGCGGGGCTAGTGCGAGGTCAAGACCTTTAGAGAGCAGAATTACATGACTTTTAGAGAGGTATTTCGTAGACAGGTTGTAGACCATTGTTGTTTGCGGGTCGGGGGCCTTGGTGTCAGCTGAAACAGCTTCCTGTCGTGGATATCTGTGTAGTTTTTCTTTTCTATTCCCTCCGCTTGTTCCCGCGCGCCAAAGACGTGGTGCCTGTCGTGCGGTTGGAGAGTTCGTCGTAGAAGCTTCACAACAGACGTCAGACGGTGCCGACACTGGATGAGAGTTTTTCTTGTTCTTCAATCTGCGCGCTCTGACGCAGTGACGGCTGTTTTTGTGCCAGCTTCCTGCTGTATGGTGTCTCCACTCGCGAGCAGCAACGAAGTGCGTAAAGAATTTTGTTGTGGTTGAGGCACTCACGGTTGAAGCTTTGGTTGCATTCCAGACGGATGACTTTCCGTAGACTGGTTGAAGTACTCTCTCACGTTGCACAAGGCAGCAGCGTCGTATGAGGTACAGATGAATAAGTTGCCCTCAGGTTGACTGCATGCACAGTGAAGGTTTATAGACGGATTGCTGGCGACATATTTGTGATTTTAAATCAAGACTATGTCAGCGGCTTTCACCTTACGTTGAATAGCGTAGGTCCGACTATCGAGTTCACTTGCGAGTATGAAAAGAACAACGCACTACCGTTCCTATAGATGTGAATGGGAGCCATAACAGCATGGGGAAGATAAAAACCGCTGTCTTCTGCAAGCCCTGTGACACCGGCATTTTCCTAAATTTTAACTCCCACCACCCCGCAAAACATAAAAGAACAGTGGTAGCTACTCCCTCCTCATCATTTAGACAAAATATACGTTTGTCTCCACTGCACATGTCGATAGTGTCGGCACGCATAATACCGGCGACCGGTGTTTAGCGTCCGCGTTTCAACGCATTCCGTACTTGTAGTGAAGACAAAGATAGCTAGCTTCGCGTCTATTCCCTACTCATCCCAATCAGAACTCGAAGTTCTCACGTCCCCTTGCGCTTCCGTCTCCTCCTCTCCCTTAGTTTCTGCGGACATAGTTTAGTTTAAATCCGCATTAGTGTTTGGCATCCTGTGTGTTTGTTATTTCGCTAGAAGCATATTACAAAGTGCCAATGACTCGAAGGCAGTGCGTTTCTCACCGTTTAAAATTCAAAATATAGAGCTTATAGTTCGATATAACTATACTACTTATCTCTTCAACTTTACACCTGAATGCATCCTTACAGCAAGATTAGATGCAAGTAAAACAGACGGTAAAAAATGCCTGTCGTGTAAGGGCAAGTAGTTGTACAAATAGTACAAAACAGGAAGATTGTGTTGTTAAAAAAAATTTTAAGGGTGTGTCTTACCCACATAATCTGGAAATATAATAAAATTTGCATCAAACTTTGTCATTCATGACATCAGCAAGTAGTATTTTAAATAAAAATAAACGCAGAAAGTTAATATACAACAGTTCAGTAAATAATATCGTCACCTAAATCGTTACGATTTAGCTGATGACTTATTCTCTGAATTGCTGTGTACTTTCTGCGTTTATTTTATTTAAAATTATATTAATGCTACATAGTGGAAAAAATAAAATCTCGTTGGAGGGAAACAGTTAAATGACTTAAAACAGCAGTAGACAGACAGCAGTTTACCTTCCTCGGTTAAAGAAGTCTCGTCCTCTGCAAATAATTGAAGAGTGAAGTGTTAAACGACATGGTCGCTGTATGAAGAGACGCAGACACCTTAAGGTCCGCAGCTTTAGAATAGGAAATAAAATATCGCGTTATGTTGGGAACACGTTTAGGAGCATTGATTGGTAATTTAACTCCCATTCAGAACTTTGTACATTGAATCTTCTTTTATGTAATTTCGTTGAAGCATGAGAAATCGACGCCAGAATAGTATAACCGAGACCCAGCCGCAAGCACGCACTTTTGGAGCGGTTTGATTGAATACATTCGATAGTAGTGTCGGCTGCGTTTGAATTTGGAGTGATCTAAGAGGGTATAAAAGCGTTCCTTGCGAAATGCGTGTCGCAAAGCAACCTGAAACCTTTTGAGCCCAATTCTGTAAAGCGAGAGTCCCAGCGGTTAACACATAATACAAAAGAGAGTCCGCCGACACGTCCCAGGCACGCTCCATCCTTTAATGTCGTTCTTTTCTCATTGGTAATACAAAAACTGTGTGCAGAGATGTTCAAATAATACATATGTATGAAGGAAACGCTCTTCAAAGATGCTGGAGGAGTGTCAGGATACGATTTCTTAAAAAATGTCTTCAGCGAGTACTGACTATCATGTTTTTTTTTTTTCTTTTTTCTAACGATGTTTGAGCCATGTAAAAACAGTGGCTTAAGGTTTCGGTGTAGCAGATGGCTTCCTACTGAAATCAACATGGTGTACCGATTTAGGGAGAAGCAGGGTGTTTTGGTCGGGGCTCTATAAACACATCATCGGGCATGTTGTTCTCAACTCTAAAGAATTCACCAGAATCACAAGCCCTGGGAGATATCGATCAAAATGACGCAGTTTAAAAAGACGTCATTAAAAATGAAATCGAATAGAACGTGAAACCATACATTCGTACAGTACACAAACAACTATCTCTTATATTTAAGAGCAACCGAAAACTGCATATTCACTGCTTTGAGTGGCTTTTATTAAGCATTGGCGCACGGGCGCCCCAGGATTTGTCTCTAAACAGCATCAAAACGTTGTCCTCAGGTGATGGTACTGGTATAAGAGGGTGTATTTACTGGTCGGCATAGCTGTGGAGGGAGCAGTTTTTTCACGTGCTGACAGCGACTTGCCACACAATACAATATATAGAGAAAATGCTGGTTTTCTAGCAAACAGATGTTGTGAGTACTTTATCCATTACTCAGCGTAAACGACGACTTCTTGAACACGCCTTTAAAAGACCTCTCACTTACGCTAGAGACCTCTGCCAGTACGAAACACACTGAACAGAACAAAAAGTAAGCATGCAAAAGAAACTGGTGTAAAAACATCATATTTAATATTAAAATAAAAATATTAAACGAGACTGTGGCAACCGAAACAAGCCAACTTGTGAGATAACCGCCCACGCGCGCTAAATCACAGCTCAGCTGGTGCATGTTCGTCGCTTCGGCACCGGTGAGCACGCCACGCAATACACACACACACACACACACACACACACACACACACACACACACACACACACACACACACACACACACACACACACACACACACACACACACACACACACACACACACACACACACACACACACACACACACACACACACACACACACACACACACACACACACACACACACACACACACACACAAACATGGCTCTGACTAGAAGCTTGTTCTGGAATGGTAAGTATAGAAATATTGCTAAATCACCTAAGAATGAAGGAGAATGCTGGGTAGGATAAGTCTAGGCTCCGCACGTGCTCGGCTTAATTTTGGTTCACACACGTGCGTGAAATTGACTGAGTGCGATTCCATCGGCTTGCAACGTAGGGGTTGCTGTGGCAACAGATGCCTCGGCTCCAACAGAACGGGGTAAAAAGTGGTTTCGGTTCAGTCTCAAAAAATGCTAGTATTATTTACTATGCAAGAGCTAGTAACTACTTGCCACATATTTTACTAGGTGCCTACTAACCGTAGGTAGTAATGGTCAAGCTACTAACGTTTACTGGGTCAAGAAGCTAGTATCAGTTACTAGCCTCAAAATAGAACTGGTGTATTTTATTACCTCTAACTAGTAACTCGCGCTATCTTATAACAGAAGACACAAAGCGCAACAAATCATGTGATTTCCGGTATAAAAAAGGAGTGTGGTTATGCCACTTGCCAACAGATGGCAGCCGCAACAAACATTAAGAGTGGAAATGAGTAATCTGGTGGCAATGTTCACTGTTTAATTAGTTATACACAAATAACAATTATATATAGTTTATTTCAGTCGCTTCGAGACTTGCGAGTAGATACAAAATTTGTGCAATAACATTTTCGGCGCAGAATTCCTACAATGCATTTAACGCAGATGATAAACAAATACGATGAACACAGGTGACACGCCTCCTCTAATCATTCGAATCGCTAACTTCCTGACTGCCAATGAGTCTTTTGTACTGACCACTTGTGTAGCGCAAACTTGTCGTCGCGTATCCCCACCTCAGTGAAAAATGTTGCAAATATAGTGCGTTTTTCGCACCAATATACTTCCGCCACAAAGATTTTAATCGATTCAAGGCTTCTATCTCTTAGAAGAAAATGAAGTTAAACACGGGAATTATTTGGGACAGTTCATAAAACAATCACCCCCACCGGTTCTTAGCATCCATGTCTGCATTTTCCAGCATACGGGCTGCGAACCAGCTTTATGGTCAATTAACTTGATCGAGAATGAAAACGAATGCGGTCGCCGTCGGCGAGAGATTGCTTTGTTGGCTTCACCCGCCGCGAACGAGGGCTGTAATTGACGGTGAGCACAGCGGAAGCTGAACTCCTTTTCCGGATTGCGCGACAGCAATGCATGCAAAATATAATATCTCATGCAGCTCGCATCTTTAATTGTGTGTGGTCCGCTGACGAATGCCCGAATTTCCGGGAAAAATATAAACAGCTAAAAAAAAAGAAGCACTGCAAATTTTAAAACATTTTTTTTTATTAGTGCTAAAACTAGATACACTATTTACGACAATATCAACGGTCGTGACAGTGCACTGTCATGACTGAAGACAGCTCAACCAGAGTCGTTCAACCACCGAGGACACACACAGGCCGTTAAGAAGACGTTGTCAGTGTCCAATAGGAGAAAAGCAGCGAGGATTCTTGGACGACCAAACCCCATCCGGTGACGAGCTGCACCGGCTCGTAAGAACTATACTTGAAAGAGCCCACGTCTATGCACACACTTGCCCGGTCGAGCTCACGAACGTTAAACTCTAACACGGGAACACGAGAGCGGCACACGACACAAGGCAAAAACGGCTGGTCCGGATCGAAGAAATAAGCGTCTTGCAAACTGCGACTGATCCCTACTTTCTTTTCGTATAATGTTGCCAAACGTCTCTTGCGAAAGAAAAACATATTTTAAAGAAAACAAGTACAAAAGACGAACCTTTCTACTCTTTGGAACAACGAGCTTGAGTAAACTTGGAGCGGTAAACCAGCGGCCAAAAACGGCACCCCGCCGTTGCCGCCACCTTCCCTGTTTGCCACATTAGTGATCACGTGACGTTAAGATGGCTGCGCCCAGAGGTCGACCAGATCAGATTGGTCAGATCACGGTCAGCAGATGGGCACTTTGAGGCTGCGTTCTAATCTTACTCGAATGAATCTGAGTTATTCCGGCGGATCAAGTCCCGTGACAAGGCAGATACTGCAATGCTGGACGCGAGTAGGTTTTCAGACGCAACGAGTACGAGACCCTCACCCAGGAGTGAGTAGAAGCTGGGTTCGATCTACTTGCACCTCCTGCACCGGTGCAGAAAAGCGTAGGTCGGTGTACGAGCTGTACCGGCATCTCAATACACATGCCGGAAGTAGACTGCCCTACACTTTTCTGAACCGGTGCAGGCCGTGCAAGTAAATCGAACGCAGCTTCTGGCCGTGTTCCAAAATTTACTCCATCTTACTCCAGGGTAAGTATTTTGCACCTTGGCGTTCCAAAACGTACCCGCGCCCAGCGTTTTTCAATCTGTGTTATTACGTTACACGACCTGCCGGAGTAACTCGGATTCATATGGGTAAGATTCGGAACACAGCCTCTATCTCACTCCTGGGTGAAGGTCTCGAACCCGTTGCGTTCGAAAAACCTACCCGCGTCCAGCATTGTTGTATCTGTCTTGTCACGTGACTTGATCCCCGGAATAACTCGGACCCATTCGAGTAAGATTGGAACACAGGCCCAGAGTGCCCATCTGCTAACCGTGATCTGGCCAATCTGATCTGGCCCACCTCTGGGCGCAGCCATCTTAACGCCACGTGATCACTAATGTGGCAAACAGGCAAGATGGCGGCAGCCGGGGGGAGGGGGGGGTGTCGTTTCCGCTGCAGGCAGCTGGTTCCGGTTTACCGCTCGAAGGTAAGACTCAAGCTCGTTGCTTTGGAACCGTTTTTATCGCGTGCTATTTTCATCCCAGTTAAAACCAAAATGGAAATATAAACGCTCCCCAAAGAATGCAAAGGAGAAACAAAGTCAGAATCCGCATGGTCATTGCATCAACAATGGCTGCTGCGCTCGTTGCAGAGCTGGTACACGTGTAGCGCTGGCTTCCACGATGTGCTGGAACGAAGGCTGCGATCGTTATGAAAGCAACTCCAACCCTTAAACAAGCCCCTCCTACTATATTTGATGCAACGATTGTGTGTGGATACCTCCCCTCTGCGTTCCGAAACAGTAAGTGCGTAGCTAACTCTGGCCATCGGGGATGCAGCAGACGCCGCCATCTTGTCTGCGCCTTTGCGGTAGCAAATAGCTAGTAAAAAGGTAGTACCGGTCTGAAAAAAGGTAGTAACGGCTGCATTCAGTAAATCTTACTACTTTAGCGGGTTTGAGGTAGTAAATAGTTCGTAAAAGGCAGTAACGCTCAAAAAAGGTAGTAACTGCAGCCTTTACTAGCTTTTTACTAGCTTTTTTAAGAGTGTGGAGCCCACGCAGCTGTTGGCATAGCAACCCGTAGGTCGCAAGCCAGTATGGGCTTACCAACCCGGGGGGGGGGGGGGGCAAGGTGTGCCCGCTTGCCTCCCCCAGCTCTCAAAGTGAGGGGGCAAGGCATGTGTTGTGCCCCCCCCGCCCCCGAGACAGTTACCACTGGGCAGGGCAAACACTGGCCGCCTGTGCCCAAGGGATACCAAGGGCACCACCCCCCGGCCCTGGGAGGGGGAGGGGGGTCTGGTTTGCTCCCCCCCCCGCACACACACACACACTAAGAAACAAGTTGGCACGGCACTGCGAGCCGGTGCAGTTGCACTCGGTCGGACTCGACGCAAGTGTGTGAATCGCCCTTACACGTATAAAATATTGGAAGTAAATACCCAAAATAGGTGGTCGTCGGACGCGCGTGAAAAATAAATTTGTAGTTAAGCTTCTGCTTTAGAACAGTTTTTACTGCAGACGCCAGCACATGTACCGTCGTGTAACCGCTCCCAGTGTGCCTTTTGGTGCTTGAATAACTTAGAAAATGGTATATTACCAATACCATATATATACACAAAGACACGGCATGACGTCATGCTCTGCGACGCCAGAAAAATAACTCATTTCCCAGACTGCCTCGCGCACCCACACCGCGTGTTCTCATCCGAGCTCCGATCGTCTGCCCAGCGTTCGGTCGCCTACGTCTGCACCGCGCCTGCGGTCTGCTTCGTCCGCTCGCTTTTGCGGCTTGCTTTCGATACAATCGGCGCAACACAGGAAGTTTCGACGCGAGCGCGCATTTTCATCACGGTGGAGGGAAACGAACACCTGGTGAAAGAAGGGCTTGAACGGCTTTCTCAACCTGCGGTGACGTTCTCAGCGTTCGCGCGTACATCTGATACGCTTGCTTTCTAAAGTCGCGCTACGACGACTCGCTGACTCGCTCTAGATGACGCTCCGGGCGCAGTGTGAAGATGTTCGCAACACGCCGGCTTCCTACTTGTCAGGAATGTGTTGGGCTCCAAATCTCACCTGTTCGACACCTATTCAATGGACACCGCCATGTAAATATGGTGCAAACAATCGCGTTGCAACGGCAATGCCTCGGCAACGCGGTTGTTTACGCCATATTTGCATGACGATGTTCATTAACTGAGATTTCTGACTGCAATGAAAATTATCAGAGACAACGGTTAAATATGGGAAGGTTGGCAGAAGGAAAAACATATATGAAAAGGATCGTCTCATTGTCCGAGAGGCTGAGGAGTCTTTTCGTGGCGACGCCTCAACCATCGTTGCCACGGGATTGCAATGGCAACGCGGATCTTTAACTCATATTTACATGGCGGCGTCAGTTATCTGATTTTCCCAATAACAAAAATTACCCGGGACCTGGAAAAAATAGGAAACTTAGTACACTAAAAAAGGACAGGAAAAAAGTTGTCTCATTGACCGAAACACTTAGGAGACATTTCGTGTCCACGCCTATTCCGTTACACATCGCTTCATGTATGGAGAATGCAGGCGACGCCTCCTGCCCACTATAGCCTTATAGCCTCCTTGTCTAATACATGCATACTCGATCTCAACAAATGACTACGGTACTGACAAAGGTAGGTGCGCGATATCGTGACTTCAGCAAGCGCCTCTTTGTGCACTGTAGACATCTGGGAGGCAGTGTAAAGAAGACAAAGCATGCGCCATTGCTTCTTTTAACCTCGTCTCTATATTCACTGACAGGAAGAGAACGGCAGAAAGGGATTCAGGTTTCCCGCCTGCAGCGCGACGATAACGCGTCGGTGTCTCGTGACATCGAGCTTGCACGCGTAGCCAGAGCACGGTGGAAGGCAAAGAGCGCATTCTGGATACCGGCCGTTTGAGAGACAAGTCTTTCCGTTCGCACCTTGTGAGTAACTCTAGTGAATCTATGCAGCGCTGCCCACCTTGCGTCAGCGTCGTCGCCATGGGCACTACGCTGACGCAAGGTAGGCACGCTGCATAGATTCATAGAGTTGCAGATGCTGCACTGCACTGCAATTCACACTTCGTGAGACGCTGCACTCGCGCTGTAGCGCGGCGTGCAGCGTTTCTTAACAAGTGTGATACTTGCAGGCGATGACGCCGGCACGTTACGTGAGTGATACGTTACGGGAGCATTGTGCGTCTCTCCAATGGGCACCGTCAGGCCAATTGGCAGTCCACTGCCCTAGGTACACGTGCTCCCCCATGTTTCTTGACACAAGTATTCTAGGCAGATTCAGACACCAAAGTGCAATGGAAATTTTGGAGTCCCGTAAAATAAAATTCCGTGGGGATATTTGCAATAGTCATCCTTCCCTCGCATCAAAGGAAGCCGAGGTAATGTTTTTATCTTTCTGGATTGCATACGTTTTTAGGTGTGATTTATGACCAAGGGATTTTCAAGAAAGTTTAGTTTTGAAGCCGGAATGAATTTTTCGCGCATGAACACAAGAAAGGAGGAGGGGGAGGGGGGGCTTTGTTTCGTGTGGCTTCTGAAGTGTTATTTTAATGCGAAAGCATTAACTGTCCCATGGAGTGAACCGACGTCATCAGTTTTGAAGCCACGCCAAACGGCAGCTAAACTCCCCGCTCCCAATGGAGCGGAGTAAAGCCGCGATCTGAAGCCTAATAGCTTTGAAGCCGCGCAAAGAGTCACGCAAAACGGAAAATAATATCACCTCTCCAAAAGGAGCGAAGTGAAGCCGAAATCTCATGGATAGGCTCCCACTGTCTAGCGCGCGTCATAGTTTTAAGAAACTGGGTTCTCTTTGGCCGGTGCGCGTCAGTTTCAAGGTGCTCCAGCCCATCGCGCCATGGGCCCGTGTCGCAGAGCGCCAGTAAAAGGAAGCGGCTGGCTGAGGGGCCTCTCACAGCCCGCTCGGCATACTCCGGAGCGCTGCGCAGTCGACGTCAGCGCGGCGCGGCCACTTCACGAGAGCGCGCGCTAGACCGACATTCATGCTTTCGCATTCACAATCATAAGAAGTGCTTAGGTGGCCCTCGAGCCTTTTATTGAACTGTCAGTCCAGTTTAAGCGCATGTATGTCATGTTTGTTTTCTACTTCGTCGTCGTCTTTTGGGCGCTTTTTAATCAGAAGGACGCCATTATGTTGGACGCTGTTCACACCACATGCTCAGAACTGCTCCCATTTATAGTCTTAAACAAAAATCCTGATGGTGTGGAATGGACGGTTAACGTGAATCCTCGTGGAGTCTTTCCACCCAAAGAAGCCAAAGTTTTGAGGCAATAACCTAAGTGGTCAATTTCTCTGCTGCCAATGGCTTTTGCAAGTAAATTCTAAAAGCTCGCCAATGCAATGTAAAGCCTGTCTGAGGCAATGAAGTCTTTCATTGTCGTCTTTATTTTTCGGCTGAGGGTGTCGGACCGAATGATCGATATAGAAGAAATCGAATGACATATAAGGTTGCCTACACCACTTGTCCGTGCGGATTACTTGGTCCTTGTGTAGGGGAATGTAATTAAAGAATAAAATATAAGTTTAATGATAAGAACTAAAGTAGGTCGGGTTAGAGAAGTTTAAGTATAATGCAGTCTTGACAACGTGTAACGTTCCTGGGACCTAGATATAAGAAAGACGTTCAGAAGCAGCTCCACCCTCCTCAGGTGTAACATTCAATAGGTGAGCGGCGTTTGGCAACTTCCGGTTCCTTAGGGAATTCCGTTTAGCAGTTGACAAACAACGACGATAATCTGCAAGCCTGGCTAAGCATGTTTCTGAAAACTACAGTTTGGAGGCTTGGGAATTATGCTTGCACAGGCTCGCAGCTCATTGTTGTCGTTTGTCAACAGCGAAACAAAATTTCCTAAGTAACCGGAAGTTGCCAAACGCCGCTCAAGTACACCGCGGAAGCTCACCCATTTCTCGCCGTGGTTGGTTTGAGACCTCGTGAAGCCTGCAGAAACCGAAGGTAATCTGCAGATCCTAGAAATAAGATAACAAGTCAGAAATGTGCTGCCGAGGACAATGTCGCAAATCGAACACCTGTTCACACACTAATTTTCCGAAGAGGCAATGCTCCAACTCTGTGAAATTCTGAACATTACCGAACTAAATTCGGCAAAGAGCACTTACGGGACCTGAGGGACCGATCCTCTAATTCAGTGGAACACGAATGCAACGGGGAGAGCGTGTGAACATGTCGGTCGTGACTGTGTATGAGCGAGCCCTTTTGTTTTTCTCTAATCTCTGCTCGTGTCCTGAACCGCGCGCTTGTTCTTTACTTGGGAACTATCCTTCATTTCACCTTATGTTGTACCGCAGCGAAGACTAGAAGCGCGAGCTCATAGCGTTGGCAGCCGCTCTTAAGTCACGAGAACATGTGCCGCCGAGATGTGCCCCAGAGCAAGGAGCTCGCGCTTGTAGCCTTTCCTGCGGTACATCATAAGGTGAAACAATATAGGCTTCTGTCAGATGGAGCAAAATACGCAGTTTGCAAAATGCATCTTCACGGAGCTTGTCGTCTTTAGGCGTTTTATATCACCATAGAAACCGATCATGCATATCAAAAATCATGAGCAATTCGACTCCGTGAAGGTGGATGACCAGCGAAGTTGTTTAGCACACGACACAGGCGTGACATAGAATTTTTAACAAAGGCACGAACTATCACCGCCCCAAGGAGCCGAAGGACACTAAAGACGGTACGGGACCGCCCCCCGGCAGAAATTAGACACGCGCGACGGGACCGCCACCCAAGGGTGACCGGAAGGAAACTATAAGCCCCTTCTTGTTTTAAAAGTGGCGCAAGGTGCGTTGATGCACGAGGCAGGTGCAACTTGCAACCCTTGGGAAAATCATGGCGCCTCAACGCAGCACTGAGCTATATTTCAGATGTCATGTTGGGTTGTGTGTATGTTTATACAGCCTAGAACTTGGTCTGCCTCCAAGGGCGACGAGTCTCCCATCTGTAGATGAGCAATTTAGCCAGTGCAGTACAAACCGCTAGTCTGGGGTCTTTAACGTGCACCACGCAGTAGTGATACACGACCGCACGCCGGTACGATGCTCATCCAGATCGAAACGGGCAGGGGCGTAGATGTCATGTTCTTCGCAGAAGTGGAGTGCGGCACGTGTCTCGAGCATTCACTCAAACATGAATAGCGCCACTTTTCCCGGGATAAAGGGGATTTAGGAAACTATGCACTAAAACGCTTGGAACCCACGGAAGAAAAGAAAAGTGCGCGCGAGCTTTTTTGATGCACATAAAAAACCACGGAAGCCTAGCCACAAACAGCTTCGCTGTAAAAGCACAACATCAACCTGCAATCATTGTGATTGATTCATATGCGGAACTCCAGCCAGTCACGCGCCCTCTCAGGGATGAAGAAAGGACCAGTGGAGCGCGGACGGCGGCGGGGACTGTGGCAGGGATTATCGGCATCGGTGCTTCTATTACCGCATGATTCCGGTGGTCGTGTTCAGGCATCACGCACTTGTAACGAAAAAAGCAAGTGCGTTGAAAAAGGAATTGTTTTGTTCCGCTCCGCGACATTTAGGAGTAGACATTTTAATTGTTTGTAAGCACGTCGACATCTCCATCATCTCTAACATACTCCAGCTATCACTGCTCTATTTGAAGCGAAAAAAAATATTATTCACGCAGTGAATAACGTTAGCATGCAGGGTCACTGAAAACCCTGCCGAATCTCCGTCACTTCCGCCCTTTGATGGCGATCAACGAAAAACGTTGATCGCCATCACCATTATTTCTGACGCGTTATCAGATTACCACCAGACGGTGTGACGAGTTTCCTATTGTGACCAGACGGTAATTATTGCGATATAATGTCTAGAGCAACAAAACGCTTAGAATGAAACTCTTAGAATAAATTGGCACTCTGTTCACTGAATTTTGTTTCGCAGACGAAGGCATTTTGGTATTAGTGCAGAATAGAGCCATTAAAAAAGCCATACTTCAGAGTACCAACGCTTCAGCCATCATTGTGCTTAAATTCATGGTTGCCAGTTGTCTAAAGCGTTATCTGAAATCGCAGGAAAGTATCTTCTGTTCTCCAGAAATGTTAGAATATTTCGCGACAGTGCAAAACAACATCACTTGAGCGTCACACCACCGTGCCTAAGGCTGAGGAAGTCGCATTTATCAATTGTGAAGATAGATAGTTACAGTAAAGTGGTTAATATTATAGATAGTTACGTTACTTCTGCACTTAGCGCCAAAATGGCAGCGCCCACCAGCAGATCAGGGAACGGAGTGCCGATATTCTGAGGGTAATTCCTCTAGTGTCTCTAGTGCAGAGCGGCCGAGATAGGTGTGAGTTAATACTGGGTGAAACAAGGAGACGGCAGGCTCTTTAAATCGACCGGAAAATTCGGTTTCCTAACCTATCGCGCAACGACTTTGTGCAGCGTTGCCCACAGATGGTGCATTTTTTTGTAAAATTTGCAAAGAGCGAACTTACCTGAAGAAAAAGTAAAGAAAGAAAAAGGCTTAGCTTCTATGGAAACGCAGCGACGCCACCGTTCTGCAAACAACACGGCGCCGTTTCGCACGGGAGACAAGAGATGCCGCAAGCGGTCGCGACGCCAACTGCCGCCAACGAACGAGCAGACGACGCCAAGAGCCGGCGTGTTCAGCAGACAAGTAACTGCAGTTCCTTGTTGTTACCGCGCCTGTTTTTGTTTGTGCGACTGTCGCCGCCTGCGGAACGCGAGCCGCTTTTGAGTCGAAAGGATCGTCTGCTAAAGTGCCGGCTCTCGGCGCCGTATGCTCGTTCGTTGGCGGCGTTCGTTGCGCCATCTCTTGTCTCCCGTGCGAAACGGCGCCCTGTTGTTTGAAGACCGGTGGCGTCGCTGCGTTTCCATAGGAGCAAAGCCTTTTTCTTTCTTTACTTTTTCCTCAGGTAAGTTCGTTCTTTGCAAATTTTACAAAAAAAAATGCACATCTGTGGGCAACACTGCACAAAATCGTAGCGCGATAGGTTAAGAAACCGAATTTTCCGGTTGATTTAAAGAGCCTGCCGTCTCCTTGTTTCACCCAGTAGAAAGTTTTAGTAGACCGTTTTCGCTTTCTCGCTCCGCTTTATGGAAAGCGGAGTCGCCATCGCGCAAGCGCGACCCGCTTTGGGATTTAAGCGTGAAGCCAACGGTGAAGCGTCAGCTCCGCTTTTCTGGCCATTTTTGGAAGCACGATCTACTCTCAGTAAAGCTTCAGTAGATTGTGTTTTTCTGGAAGGAAATTCGAAATGGGTGCTCGCCACTTGAAAGCAGGCTTGGGAGCGCGCTTGACCGTTATGAACCTCGCTGCACTAACATGGCTGCGCAGACTTCGATTGAAACGGCGTCCTCCAGAAAACGATTCACGGTGGTCGAGAACCTCTGGCTGCTCTGGGAAGCCGCTGGCCGCAATCCTTTCACGGCCCCTGAACGGTGGGAACAGGTGCTGCCTTTTCTAAACCAGCGGGCTCGATTTTTATGCGAGATGACGACGACGACGTTGACAGTATGACACACCGGGCGACGGCGGTGCCTCAATCTGAGCCCTGGGCCTCGGTTTCTCGAAGGCGGCAGCTTCTACTTTGGCAGGGCTACCTCTTTGGAACCTGATGCTTCGACCCCAGTGGACCCCGTGAGCAACAGCGCCAACACGTTCCTGGGGCTCCCTGATGCACCGATCGAACGGCGTGCCAGTTCCCCATGGCTCGCTGCTCACCCGCCCAACCCGCCTCCACGAAATCTGGACTTGCGCAAATCGGACTGCCATCCTCCCCAGTACCAACAACCTATGTCGTCGTCATCTTGCATGTACATACTCGTCACGTTATCATGTTCCCTTGACGCGGCAACACGGGCCTCCATAGTACGGGCTGATTTCCGCTGTGCCGCGACTCTCCAGAGCCAAAAAATAAAGACTAAAGACTAAAGCAGTCGGCAAACAGACAGATACTTCGTTTGGTTACTTTGTTACTTTGCTTGGCAGCAAGACAGTGCAAATTAGCGAAAGTGAGTGCTCCATTCATATCTGTACTTTTTCGTCGTCCCAATGAAATTAGTTTTTCCTTCTTCGTATGCTTCGGTTTGTGATAGGGTACCTTGGGGGTACCCTATCACTACACTGCGCGACACCGTTAGCGGGAACATCCAATATCCTGTTTTTATTTTTCACCTTAAATTCGAGTGGCTGACATCAACCTATTGGTGTGGAATAAAGCGCTCGTTCGGGGCACTAATCTGAGCGACAAACTTTCAGCTGTCTCAATAGCTGTCAAAAAAGTGAACTGCAAATAAAAGCGATTTTATCGTGTTCGTATTAACAGTGGAGCGCACTGTACGTATCTGCCTTGGGGGATGACATGATAACCATTTCGCTTGGGTACGCTTCTTTTAATTTCTTTTGTGTGTTCTTGAGAGTACGTTTTTCGGCTTAAGCTCCCGCCTAGTTTCAGCCTCACTTGTGCTAGGGTGTTTTCTTGCAATAGAAGGCCACGCAACACAGGCTACTTTTACAATGCTGAAGTCAACAGTAACATTGTATTTTGATTAGATGCAATATTCACACGCACATCTGAGAAGTAAAATGAGAATGGTAAGTAAATGTTTCTTTATATTTTTTATTAAAATATTTTTAGATGCTTTTCAGCCCAGTTGAACAAGTATTTCGCTCAGTACAAAAGCTTGTACAGGGTGTCTTAAAAGAAAATTTACACGGTCTTTTTACCGCAAAAATAAACTAGGCATCGCCGAACGCTCATTCTCCTCCCAAAGGTAGAGCTAGAGGTCACAACCAGATGCCAAAGTTTCAGCCCGATCCGATAACTTAATAAAAAATTATAAGGGATTTTCTGAAAATTTCAATGGGAAAATGGCGGCCGACGGAGTTTTCAAACACATGGGGCTCTATGGCACCAGAAACCGAAAACGGGCAAAAATGGGCTCCATTTTCCCATTGAAATTTTCAGAAAAATCACTTACAACTTTTGATTAAGTTATCGGATCGGACTGAAACTTTGGCATCTGGATGTGACCTCTAGCGCTACCTTTGGGCGGAGAATGAGCGTTCGGTGATGCCTAGTCTATTTTTGCGGTAAAAAAGCCTGTGTAAATTTTCTTTTGTGACACCCTGTATATAATTCACTGTAATCAGTTTACGGATTCTAATATTAAAAAAAGAAAAAAAAAAAGACCATGCCCATGGTCCTTTGTAGGGTTCGTCCAGCTGACATATTATGCCGGCTGCGCACAGCACTGCCTGGTGCTTCACGACGAACACCCTCTTGTGACCAGAAAAGTATGGCTTCTGATCACGGTGGAAGAAATACATTTAGGTGATGACTCTCTGTCTCACGCGGCGACTAGATTATGTTCGGCGCGCAAGCGCGGTTCACACGCACGGCGATAGATGGAGCCCAAGTTTAGAGGGCTTGTGAATGCTTGTATGGAGGGCTTTTACAGAGAAATTATGCATTCTTTACTCCGGTCTCTGTGTACTGCGTACTGAAATGATGGATTTATGTTGGGCGCACTGGCACTGATTGCCTTTTCCCCCGTGCGGTTCCTGTTTTTCTTAAACGAGAACATTCCGATGTTAGCTTAACGTGACAAAAATGCTCAGTATAAATATAAAACTTCCCGGCATAATCTACTGGGCCTTCAATAATTTAGAGTAAATCGCTGGGTCCTGCTCGCATGTTTTGTCAAACAGCATGTTTAGTAACAGTTCCGTAAATTGTTTACACACATTGCGTGGCTTTATAGAAGGACGGGTGATTTTTTCCACCCTGCTCCTGCCTTCTTATTGAAAAAAATGAAGTCTAATAATGGTACATAGTGGGGCCAAAATAATTCTTTACATGCGCATAAAGGTTATAGCATTACAAATGGTTTATACATACAATGTCAACTTATACTGTGGGACATACAAACCTTGTGAGCAGAAAAAAATTATATTAATGCTGATATAGTGACTGAAATGATGACACAGCATGATGACATACTGACTAACATGATGACACAGTGACTGAAAGTCAAACAATAGTAGCGGTTATAGGACATAAATCACTTTTCAACTGTAAAAAAATACCTGACAAATACTTTCCCTTGAAAATGTACACAAGAGCGGAATTCACTGCGTACTACCAAAGAACGCAATCTCCTACATCCTGTGTTTCTCGCCCATGCTCTTAAAATAAGACGAGCGCTGCTTTGCTGACTTATTCTTTTCTTGAGCGTGTTTGTTCATACTCATGGTAATATGCTGCCAGTGTTGTCGCATTCGCATGCTGAAGTAGTAGTGGAGCAACTGGGCACCTGTTTCTGCTTTGTGTTCAGCGCATGGAAACGTTATTGTGCATGTGTCAAGAACACTGTTGATTGTGTCCCAGTAGACAGTCTGGTGGCTTTTATTTTCCACGAAGAACTGTTCCGCTTTCTTCAGTAGCTGGAAAAGGTTCTTGTTGGGGTGTATAAGGCCTCCTTTGTTCTAAACGTTTGTCAGTGCTGCTTCAGCAGAAGTGTTTTCGTCGATGCTGAAAGCGGATCGGCATGCAGGGCGGCATGTAGCTTTTTCATTTTCACACTCAAAAACCCAGTTACACAATATATTATGCAGTCCACAGCCTTGGTTTCTTCAGCCTTTTCTGTCAGGACATCTTCGCATTCCCAGTCTTCGACAGAAATTAGACTGTGAAGCTTGATCTTCACTTGGTCAACGAGATGAGGAGACTATGTAGTAACTTGCGATCGGCCCTCGGGATTGCACGACGCCACTGCTCCAGGCGAGCGTCATTCGATGGAGCTTTCAACAAGGACACTTGCTCTGCACAGTTCCGGTACACCGAATTGCAGTTGGGATCGAAGCACGTCTTGCCCATCCTTATAGCATAACTTCTTCGGGTTAAGGCTCACCTTCGTGCACGATAATGGCACCTTTGATAGACACAGCACCAAGGCAAAACATGAGTCCAGCCACTATCCGCACGCCATCACCACACCGCGAAAAAGGCGAGCAAGCTACGCCCCCGAAACCGTGGCCGCCGAGGAGAGACCTCATGCCCACGGTGCTCACACCTCAGCGCCCTCCGCGGCGGCGCGGAAGTAACTATACTGAGTTTCACCTTATGTTGCACCGCAGCGAACGCTAGAAGCGCGAGCTCATAGCGTTGGCAGCCGCTCTTAAAGGGATTGTCCGGTCAAATTTTGTATTCGAGAAAACAATTGAATATCATTGTTATTGCCTCGAGACGCATCGTACGTGCAATATCTGAATTTTATATGCCCATCTGCATGAGTAATTGAATTTATACTGCTCCAATCGCACTCTAGCGTAAACGCTATTTTCGGTGGCAACATGGGAGCTCTGACGTCACAAAACACAAAGCGAGCATTTCTGTCTCGTCGTTTACCTGCGAGTGAACGCCTCAGCGTGCTTCGTTTTTGTTGTTGTGCTCGACTTGTTTCGTGGTTGGGTAGTTGGGTGAGATTTTTGTTGCGCGGTTGGGTGCCACAGCCACCGGGCAGCACATGCGAGCCAAGACATGACGTTCCACACTTTTCCGCGAGACGTGCAGCGACGAGCAAAATGGATCGTCGCCGTGCGCAGGGACTGGGTTCCCGTCAAGATCGAGATCCCACTTATGCAGCAATCATCTCGCAGAAGAGAGCTACGAGCTGAGCTCTAAGCGGACAGAAGGCTCGTAAGCTGAGGTGTGATGCTGTGCAAGCTACGTCCATCCACTCCTCGCCCAAATCGGATCAATCAATTTGTTTATGCAGCAAAACCGAAACCAACAGCTAGACCTGCAAACGATACCTGAAGTTGTATTTAGCACGCGTGCAGCCAAATTCTGTTTGACCCGCATGTGCAAATAGAGCACGGCTACGATTCACCAAGCTCGTTCAAGTCAAGTGACGACATGCATTTGAACGATTCGCCGTTTGCCTTCGACCCGCGGACATCGCCTCTGAGGAACGACCCGCAGCCTCATCACCGATCCAGTGAATCCGCCGATATGTGTACCCAGATACCGCTTCGTGTACCTAGTTGCCGCTTCAGAGGCAAAATCTGCATCCTTTGCTTTGCAAGCACTCCCAATTCGATCGGTGGCCATCGCAGTTGTGTTTGCGCGAAACGGCATACGTTTGCTCGAAGCTTATGGCTGTTTTCGAGTAAAATCCTGCTAAAAGGCGTGACGTTTTTTTTTTTGCACACGCTTGGGAACTGCAATAAAAGAACCGTATTTTAGTAGGATACAGCCTAGGACGGTGGTTCTCAACCATCGATGTTTCGCGGACCCCTTGTTGATCGGCGGAGATGATGGAGGGCCCCGTTCGTGGTGATAGAAGAGGAAAGGTATAGGTTAAATATAATAATGATTTAATAAATGGACATAACTAAGGGCTAGTGTGAAGTAGACCTCTCTTATTGACGTTCACACGAAAATACTCGCCCGAAAACTAAAACATTTCATTTTCGACTTAAAAAAACAAAAGAAAAAAAAACTTTTATCCGGGTTTGATTGTTGAGGCAGTGCTTCGCGGACGCCTAGAATGCCTTCGCGGACCACCATTTGAGACCCACTGACCTAGGAGACTATATAATTCGGAGCAAACTACAAGACATCCATCGACCAACGCTTGTCATCCCGACCATCCGAGAAACCTTTGCGTTTTGTGACGTCACGCAGCAGCTACGGATGTCAGCCATTGACACTGGCGAAATTCGGGGTACAGTTTCGTACATACGCTCATGAAAGGTTTAATTAATAACGGGAGATCATATATCAAAATAAAAATGTTGTTTGTCTACATGAAGGCTCCCTCGACTTAACAAGCGCAAAAAACTTAAGGGGGATTCAACCGCTATTTATTTGTACCCTTTTCCTCATAGATGGCGCAGAATTTTTCCGGAACAAACGACTTGCATGCTCGCAGCTGCGCATGCAGGTCGGGCGCTCGAGGTGGGCTCGGGCCACGGGCTGTTCGCCGCCGATCTCGAGCTAGATCTTCTTCGCTCTGCGTCCGCCGCTGCCGGAAGCGGCCAGCAGGCGGCGCGAGATACGAGCCAGTACATACGTAGGTTACAGTGGCTTACAAAACATAGAATAAGCTCTGATTTCCAAATAGAATTGAAATTCATCCATGTTCGATATTATCGAAAGCACAGGGTGCGGCGTTGCGGCCGTTTGGACCACCACAATTAACACGCAAACGTTGTTCTGCAAAAAAAAAAAAAAAAAAAGTGGTTATTTTTAGAGCTTATTTTCAAGCTAGAAAGCAAAAAAGAAATAAAGTAGGAGTTTTGCACTTCCTGTCTCCTATATCGGCCTGCTCTTCGTCAGAATACTGGTTTGAAAACCCGCTCCCAGGATCTGTGGAGTAAAGCCCATCTATCCTGGGAAAAGTGGCGCCAATCATTATTGTGGAAATGCTCGAGACACGTGCCGCGCGCCACTTCTGGGAAGAACTAGAGCCACTAAATGAGCTGCGCTTAGAGTATCGACACTCTGTTCCCCAACATTCTTGTGGGCGCCGACGTTTTGGTGCTTGGGCAGAGTAGACGCAACTGCCGATCGTCATGATTCAAAAGTGCGACTTCCTCAGCATTAGATTCGGTGTTAGGAAGCTCATATAATATTGCTTTGCTCTGTCGCGAACTGTTTAAACATTTGTGGAGGACAGAAAAGCGTTTCCTGTGATTTCAGATAAATCTTCAGATAACTGGCAACCATGATTTTAAGCCACATAATGAACAAGTGTCGTTACTCTGAAGCGTGGACTATTTAGTGGCACAAGAACATGGCGTCTGAAATCTACCTCAGTGCTGCGCTGTTCTGCCATGATCTTCCCTAGTGCCACTAAATAAGCTACGCTTCAGAGTAACGACACTTGTCCATATTGTGGCTTAATATCATGGCTGCCAGTTATCTGAAAATTTATCTGAAATCACAGGAAACAGTTTTACGTCCTCCACAAATGTTTAAACGCTTCGCGACAGAGCAAAGCAATATTACATGAGCTTCCTAACACCGAATCAAATGCCGAGGAAGCCGAACTTTCGAATCATGACGATCGGCAGTTGCGTCTGCTCTATACAAGCACCAAGATGGCGGCGCCCACAGCAATATTGGGGAACAGAGTGCAGACCCTAAGCCTAGCTCATTTAGTGCGAGGTCCACACTTCTGCGCGGCGAGTCAAAAGCAACAAGAAGCAACCGTTTCCCACCCGCGAACTGTACCAAGGAGTTCTCTGTCCAAGGAAGCAGCGCGGCTCTACTACTCGTCCACAATCGCGCGCCAAGTGCACAGCAGCTCACAACATTGGCGACGGGTATGGCAAGAAAGGACACATTCCGTCTGTCTGCCTGTCAGCGAAAAAGAACTACTCAAATACAGAAATCCATGTCGCACCCCAGCTATCCTCGTAAATTTTATAAGTTGCAGGCGCTGCCGGCAAGTGCAAACTAGAGTTCCTGTGCAGACTAAATTCCTCTGATAAAAGTCACGCTTACAAGTACCGCAAACCATTATTGTGGAAACGCGCAAGACACGTGCAAGGAGCGGGTGCTCCGCTGCCATTCGCTTCCAAGGGCTAGGCCGCTCATTTCAGTACTGCGCCAACAGCTGCTTCCAAGGGCCGCTCGAGACACGGACCTCGTGCACTGGCGCATTTGACGCCACTTGCAAGACAAACGCAAACACATCGAAGGACTTTAGTCCAGACCACCGTGGTTCAGACAGATAAAGAGGAATCGGTGGCCAAGTGCAATAAGAAGAAAAAAATCAGCAGAACCCATCCTTTGGGAATGATTATCTACGTTAATGCGAATAGCATCAAACGGTGCGGAGTTATGCGCGTTCGTCAGGTGGCCGGCACACTCTAGATACGCCAGCCCACTCTTGAGGCGATTCTAAATTTGTTGACACTTTCACAGCCCTGCGCACGATCTCCGCAGCCCAGCACGTGCGTTTGTGTCACTTAGGAAGGCGAGCAAAGCACGCGCCATACGCACAAACACTCAAAATGGTACCGACCAGACTTTCTGGCGTCTCAGCTAGTCTCAACCAACGGTACTCTAAACGGTTGTTTATATCTTTACCATAGGACGCGCTTACAGCGCTGTCACAGCTACCGGTGCGCGCGCGTTCCATGCACGAGGGCTCATTCCGCTCTCGTGAGGCTGAGCTACGGCCGCTGCATCACCCTCTCCCGAGCGCGGGAGAGGGTGAGCTAGCGGGCAGTGGCTGAGCCATCTCGAGCATGGAACGCGCGCGCACCGGTAGCTGTGACAGCGCTGTAAAGCGCGTCCTATGGTAAAGATATAAACAAATGTTTAGAGTGCGTTGAATGACTGCCTTCATAGCTGGAGGAAGAAGAAGTGATTGTGAGTAGAAGCGATATTTTGCCTGTCTACCATTTATTTCAATAACAGGGGCCCGGGGTTCTCCCGGGTGACCCTGTCTACCGAAACGCTAATTTTAGACGGCAACGTCGTCTACGAGGAGGAGATGAGCTCCACCGGGAGCAGTTCGACGGCATTTGACGGCCGGGTTTTTAAGAAGACATCGGAATCTTCAGACTACAAGGTTATTCTACCAAGACTACCGCAAGGTATACTCGTTACAAACTCCCTATTTCTACATGCCGACATCACCGGAAGGCCTTACAAGGCAAGCGACTTCAAGGAAGCGATCTTTTCTGTCGTTGATCGGAAGGACGTCCTGGGCCTAGGCCCATACCAAATGAGTCACGTATGGATGGTGACCTTCGGAAATGCTGCAGCCAAGCTCAAGATCAAGGCGTACGAAGAGTTCCTCATCAAAGGGAAGAAGTGCATTATCATCGATCCGTGCAAAGAGGAGATCAAACTGAAGCTTCTGTGGCTGCCGATCCCGATGCCAGACTCCGAGGTGAGGAAGGTTTTAGAGCCCTTTGGGACAATAAAGGAGATGAAAAGAGAAACATGGAGATTCTCAGGACTTGAAGATCTCGAAACTACTACTCGAGAAGTGACGCTCGTCCTGAAGCAGGACCTGACAGTCGACAAGATCCCGCACCTCTTAAACGTGTACGGCACCAACACGCTCGTCGTCATCCCCGGAAGACCACCTCTCTGCCTTAGGTGCAAAGGAATCGGGCACATCCGTCGACAATGCTGCACTCCTCGGTGCACGCAGTGCTGGAGATTTGGTCACACAAACGAAGAATGCGTTGTGACATACGCTTCCAAACTCCAGGGGATCATAACACCAGAAGCTGATCATAGCGAGCACATAATGGACGTAGAAGAAATGTGCAATGAGGAAATCCAACCGACGCTGGCGGAGAAGGAGCCAACAACCGAAAGCGGAGAGCCCTCCTGCAGTTCAAACGAAAGTTTGATGGAGGAGCACATGTCCGAGGTAGACATCATCCCAACACCACAACCAGGATTAGAAGAGACTTCGCTGAACAAAGGAAAAGAAATGAGAAAGCAATCCACACACACCAAGAAGTCGGCCGAGGTTGGCAAGAAGGAAGGAAGGCACTACAAGAGAGCCAAAGTTAACAACAGCGACAACTTGATTGAAGAACTTGAGGCCACTAAAATTCCAATGGACTCAACGGAGCCGCAAATTCGACTGGAGCCCAAAGAGCCGCGGCTGAAGCCCAAATTCAAGGACCGGGAAACCACCTCTCCGGCAGCTTCCGAACTTGACACAAAGGAATAGGACCTAGCACTACCATGACCACCCAGATAAGTCCCTTCACTATTTCCACGATAAATGTGCGAGGGATAAATTCGAGAAAAAACAATACCAACTTTTTCGCTTTGTACAGAAATATGACAGTGACATTGTGGCCCTCCAAGAAACAAAAGTGTCAGAACAAAACACCTTATTTTCTGGATGTAGCTTATGGATGGATTTCTACGATGTGTTCCACTGTCCCGCTGTTGAGTACTCAGCGGGGTGCGCAATTCTGTTTAAAAAGGATATGAAGTACCAAATGTGCAGTATTCTCGAAGGGACTGACGGTGGTCGCCTCATGGTAGCTAATGTTCTCTTGCAAGACGAGCCCTGGCGGATAATTGTTATATATGGATACAATAACCCAGCGCAGAGGGAAAGCCTTTTTGCCAAGCCAGAATTCACGCCAACACAAGATTTAAAGTCATTCTACTTGGCGATTTTAACTGTGTTTTAAATAAGAAGGACAGGGTTCCATCGACAAACATCGCAGATCCAAGTGCGGAAGTTTTAAGATCACTGATTCGAGACTGTGACTTGATAGACTCCGCCACAAATCATGCGCTCTGTTACACACACTTTCAAGGATCGTCACATGCACGCTTAGATCGGATATACATATCTGCTTCAGTTAGTACTGCGTTGAGTACCTACAGCGTGATCCCTGCCTTTTTTTCTGATCACTGCATGGTACAAGTTCGTGTAGGTATAAGAACACACCAGGAAAATAGAAAAACACAGTCTTGGTCACTATGGAAAATGAACGAAAGGCTCCTTGAAAATGACGATTTTGAACGAGGCGTAGAATCAGCCCTAGACACACTTGAGTGCACCAAAGAAGGATGGAGCCAGAAATGGGAAACCTTTAAACTAGACATAAGAAAAATGGCGATAGAAATATCATCAATTGTCGCATATCACGAAAAAATACAAGAAAAACATCTGAACAATGATATCCTGTACCTCTATCGTCTAGAATGCCAAGAGCCCGGAAAGTACAAAGATGAAATAAAGAATTTAAGAAAGCAAATTGAGGAACACGATAAGATACGATATGGGGGCGCCGCTGTAAGAACGCGCACTCTGGAAATGATAGAGGGAGAACAACCGACAAAAAGATACCTCAATGCGGAGCGAGATTACATAAAAAAGAAACAGATTACATTATTAAGCAAGAACGGTCGCCTATTGAACGAAGGGAAGGAAATACAAGACGCCTTTGTTTCTTATTATGATAATATATTTGCTCCAAGTCTGCTGCCTGTAACAACCCAAATGCAGGAATCTATATTAACTGGGTTGCCAAAGCTTAAAACAGAAATGACCGAAACACTAGACACTCCCATCGACGTGAATGAAGTCGAACTACACATAAAAGAAATGAAGAATGGAAAAGCTCCGGGACCGGACGGTTTACCAGCCAGCTTCTACAAAAAATGGAGCAAGAAACTTGCTCCAATACTTCTAAACGTTTTTAAAGAATCATACAGAAATAAATGCTTACCTCCATCGTTCCGGAAAGCACACACTGTACTGATTCCCAAATATTTAACTCTTTTTGGAGTGTAAATGGCTTGTCACAGAATCCACTCTTTTAAAGAGTAACTATAACTCTTCGGAGGCAAGTGTATGTTTAACTCTCCCATACAAGTGTTCACTTAACTCTTCTATAGAGAGTAACTCCAATACTTTTGAGAGAGTCAGGGTTACTCTTTTGATGTGTAAGTGTAAGAGTTAACTTCACTCCTTTGTGTAGAGTAACTATAACTCCATGAGAAGTGTTGCCTAAACTCTTTGATGAGAGTAAATTTCACTCCTTTGTGTAGAGTGACTATAACTCTATCAGAAGTGTTGCCAAAACTCCTTGTTGACGAGTGAAGGATGCTCTCCAGGGAGAGTTACCTTCATTCCTTCGTGTAGAGTAACTACAACTCTATTAGATTGTTGCCTGGACTCTGTATTCAAGAGTTACGCGTACTCACCAGGAAGAGTTACCCTCACCATTTCGTGTAGAGTAACTACAACTCTATTAGAAGTGTTGCCTAAACTCTGTATGCAAGAGTTAAACATGTTCTCCGGGAAGAGTTGAATTCACTCGTTTGTGGAGAGTAACTAAAACTCCATTAGAAGTGTTGCCCGAACTCTGTATTTAAGAGTTAAGCACGCTCTCCAGGAAGAGTTGTTATATCCTTTTTGTGGAGTAAATGCAACTCCATTAGAAGTGTTGCCTACAGTCCGTATTAAAGAGTTAACTATGCTCTGTAGCAAGAGTTAATGTCACATAACAGCACACTAGAGCAGTTTGTATGACCCCTCCTTAGAGAGTACTTAACTCTTTAATACAGAGTTTAGGCAACACTTGGAATGGGGCTGTAATTACTCTACAGAAAAAATTGTGTACAGTAAGTACAGCCCCATTTGATGTGTTGCCTAAACTCTGCATAAAAAATTAGCACCCTCTTAAGGAAGGGGTCACACAAGCTCCGCTCAATTATACAGTTAAATGTGGTTTTTATTGTGTTGTTGAGTGTAAGTTAACCCAGTGAAAAGTAACGTAGGCGCCTGAAAACAGAATTAGAAGAACGGAAGTGTAAAATTGGCTTTGTTGGTAAAAAAAAAACTTGCTGAAAAAAATTTAAAAAGTAACTTTTTTAGCAATTGACATTTTTAGCCTGTTGAAGTGCGACCACTGTACTTTTCATTTTGCAATTATTCTATGGAATGTCAATACCTCCCTTGATTTCACTGTAATTTGGAATACTTTTGTCCTTATTGTAGGAGTTGTTGCGTAGGAAATGTGGAACTGCTACTGAAAATGACATAAAATATAGAGCATGAGCCTGCACAGAGGCTATAGGTTCTCATGAAAAGTCAGCATAGAAAGAAAACAGTAGAATAGAGTTTAATAAACCAAGACTTTAATTTCAGCACATGGCAAAAAAGGCAAAATGGCACACAAACCTCCTCTGGCTAACAAGTTTTTAACTTCGTGATCAAGTCTAAAGCCAAGACGGACTTTATTTTGTACTTCAAACCAATGAAGTGCCCAATCACTGTGAGTGACTGGCTTGCTTTTTGACGGTAAGAAATGTCGTGGACTCCGTGCAATGCAAGAACGAGCGCTGCACCAGCCACAATATCCGTCACCTCAAAGGAGTGGTCCTCCAACACCACAGTTATGGCACTTGAGTCCTCTTCGTTGATTCGCATCAGCGGATAGGTCGATCGGTCGTGTCCCTCCTCCTGTGAAGAATGAATGCTTAAATGTAGAGTCAGCAATATTAAAAGAGAGAAAACAGCTCGCTAAATGCCCTTAGTTAATACCAGTGCACTCATTTGCGAGACAATAGAACATTTTCGAAAATCCCAGGAGGCATTCATAGGATGCGCTCCAATAGTTGGCTGGGACTTGCTTTCTTGCCGATTGAACAAGAGTCCCAACCGAACACTAAGGCAGCACTCATTGCTAGCTCGCTCAGCCGCAACCATCCAAAACCGTCCGTATCCCTTCTGATATGAACACCTAAGAGAAAGATAAGCCACATCCCTCTCTCTCTCTCGCTGTATTTGTTTTCCTTTGTATGCAATGGCAGCCATAAGCGATTGCATTTATTTATGGCATCCCCAAGTTTGCACCCCATCGGAAGAAGGGGGCAAGGGGCGGGGGCAGTTCCCCCCCCCACTTCTCCCTGACTTTTGGAACAATTATAGCAGGCAATATGAGAGAGGGGGACAGAGTTTAGCTTCCCTGCACATCACCCCTCCACATTCCAAACAGTAGCAAATCAGCTGGCCTCTGCCCATAGCGGTGAAAGACATAGCTCTATATAGACTAGACTGAGAGGTGGGATGATGCAATTTCTTAACATCTGCATTTGTCCAAGTGGCATGCAATATGTTAGGAAGATTTTTATAGATAAATTAGTGTGAACAACCTATTGGGTTTCAGTGCTGACTGCCGTATATTATAGTTTATTTCACAACTTTAGAAAGGATGCTAGCGAATGCAAGTAACATCTAAGTTTGGGGAGACCATTCATTAAATATTGTAACTACAGCTCTACAAGGGGCTAATTCGCTATAAAGTACCATTGAACCTTAATAAAAAAAAACAATTATACCTACTAAAATGCACGAATTCTAAACAAACCAAAACAAGAAGAAAAAAAATTTAAAAGTAGCCCAAACCAAGAACATACAGGTTTAGATTGGCGAGTATTAAAATAACTGATAAATGGGCCACATGTCAAAACAGAACATGCATCTCGGCGAGCTTAAGCTCTGCCACAACCGACACTACTAGAGAGTCAGCGAGCTGCTCATGTGTGCCACTTCATCGTGCTGCTGCACGATAGATGTGGGCTCTATATTTTTTATTGCATGCGGATGAACTGGTTGCACCACTCTGAATGTAGGGGCAGGCACATGCATTGCAAGGTCGAATTTAGAGCTCTTTTTTTTTCAAATAGTATAAAGGTTAATCTATATATTGCTTAGCCCTACTCTTGCAACATCACAGCGTCCCTCAATCCTTCATCTAGACTTAAGACATGTTTATTACAATCTCGACATTTAAGTTCACACCTATATTTCTACGTTCATATAAAAGAAAAAAAGAAACAGTTTTAAGGATTGCGGTGTTTGCGGCACAGAAATATGTAGTTATAAATGTACCCATATTGCCTCCATATTATTTACAAGTTATAAATCAGACCGCTGGCCTCCCCTTCAGCTCACCAGTGTCAAATGTACAACTAAATTATCAGTCCAATAAATACCCTCTTATACAAAAAATATGACAGTTGAACGGAACATGATGCTTGAATCAAAAAATCACTCACATAAAAAAAAGAAACTTGTCGAGTAAAGACAATTACTGGCAAATACACTTGCATAGCGCGGTGACATCGCTGACACTCCACAACCACCCAACAAGCTGAATCTTGGCAAATAAGGACTACTCAACGCCCTGTGGAATTCGGCTTTGGACATACTGGGAGGACTTCACTACAGCACACATCTACCGTCAAGAAGACAGCCATATTTTAACAGAAAAAATGAACTAAAATTGACTTCAAACACAAAAATAACCAATCAGAACGTCTCTCACGGACTATTACAATAAAAAGCACTTACAAATAACGCTGTACAGGACCTTTCGGGCCGATCGCTGTGGACTACACGCGTTACTCGTCGGAGATTACCGGCCCAGAGTTAGACACGGTTCAAACTCATCGGATCATGGCAAAACGTACATTGCGTAGCAAGAACACATGTCCCCGATGGTCAAGATGAAGGAGAGGATCCTCTCCTTGTCACTCACATGGAAGAGAAAGCGGTCCGTCGTGTCTTCGGTCCGTTGAAGCTAGTGGTGACATGTAGGCCCACAACAAAGGAAGATCACCGGTGTGTAGGCGCTGCCGACAGAATATCCAAGGTCTTGACAATCCGCATGTTGAAGATCGCACTTGGCATTAAACCATCGTTCTTACCGGTTCCAGTAAGGGTAGCGTGGATAGAGGAGATGTTGAGCCGCTTCGCCCGATAAAGAAATGTCCGCTAAGTAATAAAATGCACTCAAACAACTTAGAAACTGACACAACGGTGTCCTGATATGAGCATGTTGATCTTGCCATTCTTGAAAAGAGCTATCTCTGCCGGAAAAAAAAAACTCCATAAATTGCGAAGCGCATCTGCCCCTTTGCAGTTCGCGGATGCGAATGTTGGACATTGAGGGGACCGTCCCCACCGTCTTCCAGTCCCTACCTTATCGTTAGGCCTTGGTTCACGCGATCCCACTTTCTCTCTGTGTGTGTGTGTGTGTGTGTGTGCGCTTCGCGGGCTGGACTCCGTCACTCCTATGCTGAAAGTGTAGAGGAAGCTAAGGTGCTCGGTGAACCAATCGCACGTTTGGCTTTAATCACGTGATCACGCTCCCTCCCGTAACCACGCGCAGAGAGCGGAGCAGGCGATGACATGGTCTGGCGGGCGCGTAGCTCCTCCGACACTGTCAGCTTAGAAATGAAGGGAGCCCTCCTCCTTCAAGGACGAGGACGCCGAGTCTCCTACGCTTACAAAGGAGATTTGGAGAGATTAGTGAATGTGGGTGGGGAAAACGGGAGGGGAACTGTTTTCTCATCACCTTCTCTCGCCCTTTTCGAGGGAGAGATAGAGTTCTTGCGCCAGGCCGAGGGACCTTCGTAAGCAACCCGTTTCGAGGCCATCGGCGAGCCCCTCCGCTGCACTCTTCCCTCTCTCGAATTCTTCCGTTTGTCTCAGCTGGTATTTGCTATCCGGGTATCCAAAAACCAATATGGTAGAGACTGCTTAGGCATGATAATTCTAGAACAAGAGGACAAAAAGGGACTGACAAACACGAAGCACCGAACTGAGCTTGAAGCCTCATGTCAAAATTAAAAAGATAATAATAAGCCAAATGTCTCCCAACGAAGGAAAAAGGGGCGATATAAATTTCAAGAAGATTGTCGGCCACTTTGGCGTTCCCTCAGAGCACCAGTAAAGCTAACTAGCTTATGCCTCAAAATAAACAACACAGGAGAGCATGCGCACAAAACAACATGCACGCAAACATGAGGAATGCGCCACATCGGTAGTCTAAAATATCAACGACATGTGGGCAATCGTATCGGGTGTAGCATTATAGCCCCACGTGCAGAATCCGTGTGCACGCTTCAACCAGCATTGTTCCATGTCTTAACCTAATATGTTGAGGGTCTACAAATGACGGCATGATTACGTTGCACACGCTCGCGTGCACACTTACTGTCTCTTAATTAAAAGCAGAATGCTCCGCCGTCACGCGAATTCCCAGGCCACATGATCTGGGAATTCGCGTCATGGGCTTTTGATAAAACTAGCCTTTTGAAGGCAGGGCAAAAGGGCGGGTGTCAGTCGGGGGCATTTGACATCGGGTGCTTTCGTGCACCACCCGATCGTACATACTGTATGAACTTTCTGTAAAACGGTCTCCTTTGGGGAACTTGGCAGTCCACTGTGATAAGTGCTCGCATGACCCTTTGCTGGATAAAACACAGATTCCGGGCAAGTAGGAACAGAAAACGGAGGGGAAAATTTTCGAGGCGTTCAAAATCAGTGTAAAGAAAGATGACAGTTGCATCAGTGCGTCGTCACTCGTTTCATCAAATAAGGAATTCAGATTCATTTGGCTTGAGGTATAATAAAGTGTGTATCAGTGGCGTAGCGAGGGAATTTACTATTTTCCTGTTTCAAAAATCCAACCTTCTTTGCCACATCTCGTTCGTTCAATATTTAAAAAGGGGAAATTTAATGTTAAACGACGAAAGAACGCGGTCATGAAATATTATCATTGGCTTGGAACAGAAAAGTCCAGACAGGCTCACAAAAAATTACGGTGCGTGCACTTCAATGCGGAACACTCGGGTATCCAATGACTGAAATCTACGGAAGAGTGCCAGAGAATAGTGAAGTTTAGAATACGATTAAACACAAAAACTGCAATGCGCACTAGGGCAATGAGCGAAGCGTTACGCTCATTGTTCCTGCGTGGATAACATTTTTCGGAAATTATCGTTGTATAGTCATGTTTTAGGTTATTTCCGTTCTTCGTTGTCGTTTTACGTGAAAGGGGCAGAGAAAAGTACCAGTTTCTATCATTTCATGGGGTCTAAACATTTAGTGGAAGCCGCCGTCGGTCGATAGAAAGATGCGAGACGGCCCTTTCGGGGCTGATTTGCATATTCCGGTGAATGTTCAAAAGCGCAGCCCCTATACTGCGTTCACCATTAAGCTCAGACTAGAAGCTCCGCTTTCAGCGCGAGCTTTCTGCCTTTGCAAAAACAAGTGTGATTGCGCAGGCACGCGCAACCAAAGCACTGCCGAAGCCAGCGAGCTCGCGTTGAAGGCGGAGCGTCTGGTTTCAGCTTAGAACGGAGTAGCAAGCGCCCCTGTGACGTTGAAGCACTCAGGTATGACTTCAGTCTTCGGAGTCTCGAGAACAAAAGTTCTGCTTCAGCGCTGCTAACGAGCATGGTGGCCAGGATTTGCAGCAGGCGGGTTACATTAGGACACAAGGCCTCTGGGCAAATGCAAGTTGCCTGTACCGCCGAGACGCGCTAAGCGGTGCGGTCCCTCCACATCTGTGTCAAAACCAGTACTTCCCCAGGAAGTTTATTTAACAAAACGAATGCTCCGCACAGGCTGGAGATTTGCTCGAAATCGAGGCTTGCGACATAGAGACCGGCGTCGTTGGCCACAACATCGCTCTCGCCTAGGGCGGACGATGCTGCCTGACGTGAATGTGCCGACTCTGTTGGAGAGTTGATGACACGCTTGAAATTGTAGGTCAATAATCATTCTTGAAAAAAAGCGTCAGGGAACAGCTTAGCTCTTGAACTCGTTTTTGAAAGTCTATATACGTAAAGGAAGTTCCACGATTCACGTGCTGAAGGCAAGCATGTAAACATTACCCACTGCAGCGATTAAAGAAGTCAACTAGGTACGCTTTCAAACCAAGTGATTATGAGCATTCCAAAGCTGCTTCAACAGTGCATATGCTGCCGCTTTTCTCTTTGCTTCTTTTCTTTTTTGTTTATTTCAATGATGGGGATGTTTTTGTGTGTGTTCTTTTTGCATTTTGGTTTGTGTATTATTGAAGCTAAAATAATACAGGCGAGTAAACACTAAAAAAAAAAGACGGAACAAAAAAAAACACGCTAAGCTGTTTGTTATTTTGTCGTCCGGTTTTCTCCTCACTGTAAGGTTCGTAAAGTCAGAGTATTGCTATTTTGGAATTTTGTTGCGCTGCCCTGAAATTGTCGTTGAGTCCTTGACACTCAAAGGGAAGGGGAACTTTAGTTAAGCCGCCTGCATTCCCCGAGGCGAGGCCAGCGTCCTTCGAGGTCAGGATTTCGCGGCTTTTGTGACGTCGGGAGCTGAGCCATTCGCACCTGCGAGCCTGGAGAAAGGCTTCGGTTACTAACATGGCCGAGTTTGGAGAGAGCCGTTCGAAGAGCCGGAGCCGGAGATGTGTTTTTCACGCAGTCCACGGACAGCGTCGTCTTCGTTTTGCTTTGGTATGTTGTGGGCACGGCCCCTCGCCGTAGTAAGTTGTCAAAACAAAACAAACAAAAAAATAAAAATATATATATATATACTGATATTGGAAAGGGGAAAGGGGTAACGAGGACAACCATGAAATATCGGGGGTGTTCCGACCCTTGAACACTGCCCCCCCCCCCCCCCCCCGTCCCCTGGCTACGCCACTGGTGTGCAAAAATGTTCGTGTTTTCCAAATAAAATTCAGTTGCCAGTAGCGCTCCGAGTTTGCACTACTACTTCTTTCAGCTCGGCTGTTTTTGTTTTTTTTTGCGTTTCTAAGTATAGGTTTGTTGCAGATGACGTCACTTCCGGCTAAACTGCAGGTCAAAACCAACATTGTCGTCTGCCATCAGTGCCTTGGCGCCATGTTGGAGGCATTCGGCGTCTTATTGTAACAGCAGTAGTGCTGTAAGGTCATAGAGCCGTCTTTGTATAACCACATTTCAGAATATTTTCTTTAGTCAATCGTAAAAAGGTTCTTCACCTGACACGAAGTGCAGTCCATAAACCCGTAGTTAGGGTACGAAGCTTTTCTGTCAAGATCATAGAGTCGACATAATAATCTAAAGCGAAAAGTCCCATGCGTTTGGCCGCGACGGGAGGGCGATGCATAGACGCGGACATCGGCGGCCCCATTTGGCGGTCCCCATGAGCTCATATCGCTGGCGACACATATGCACAAAGGAGCAGCAAAAGCTCACCTGTAAATTCTGCACCTTTTTTTTTTACTTTGCAGGAAAAACATTTGAATTGCGCGTTGACAAAATTAAATAAAGGTAGGCTGTACCAACTCACTTATTAAAACATCCTTGCACATCTTCCCCCAACAAAAAAAAAAAGAAAAAAAGAAGCCGGTAGAAAAAAAAACAAAAAACCTTCCCCGGATAAAGAAAAAAAAAAAGAAATCTGCGCCGAGCAGCGTCGAACATGCGCCGACCCCATAGCGGCGCCATCTGTTGACAGCCCGTGATATCGCGAGGAGAAACTAACTCTCGCTACAGTTACTCTCCTGTTCGAGTGAGGGTTAAGGGAGAGT
The DNA here is from genome assembly GCA_037355805.1 of Ixodes ricinus. NCBI lineage: Eukaryota > Metazoa > Arthropoda > Arachnida > Ixodida > Ixodidae > Ixodes > Ixodes ricinus. The sequence continues at coordinate 86 of JAZHYW010019072.1, read as the reverse complement.
ATCATCGAAAGAAGGGGTCGCGAAAGAGTAACTTTGATGTAGAGAGAGTTAAAGTAGAGTAAGTTAGGGCACTTACTCTCCTTTGA
>JAZHYW010019071.1:0-31130 GCA_037355805.1 Ixodes ricinus | reverse complement strand
GCACACCGTATTGGGCCAACATTGGATTTGATGTGGCAAAGAGTGGCCCAACAATGGCCCAATGAGCCATATGTTTCCCAATATTGGAATCACATTGGACAATAATGGACTATCAAAGCCAATGGTTTTCCAATATTGGTAATACGTTGGCATAGGCTGGTCAACATTGGACTGTCAAAGCCAATAGCTTTCCAATATTGGAAATACGCCGGCATAAGCTGTCCAATATTGGACTGTCAGAGCCACTGGCTTTCTGATATTGGCTTTACGCCGGCATAAGCTGTCCAATATTGGACTGTCAAAGCCAATAGCTTTCCAATATTGGATATCGCCGGCATAACCTGTACAATATTGGACTGCCAGAGCCAATGGCTTTCCGATATTGAATATACGTTGGCTTAAGCTGGTGAATATTAGACTGTCAAAGCCAAGAGTTTTCCAATATTGGTGATGTCATGGTATAGACTGGTCAATATTGCACTGCCATAGCCAATGGCTTATCGATATTTGTGTCGCCTAGGCTATAAACCCGCGACCCTTTTTTTTTTGCATTGCAGAGGTAGGAAAGTGAAAAAGAGTCATTCACACGCTCGCTCGGAGCGAGAATTTTATTTAGCCAACTTCATGGGGCGTACGTCGCCGGTGCTTTATAACCGTAATCACAAATACGTCCTTAGCTGCCTATAGGACTATTGCAGTTTGTTTGCCGGCTGCTCTTCTTTCGCATTGCCTTACCTCGGCGTTGAAAACTTAATTCCGTTTTTTAGATTTAATTATTTTTGTCTTTTCTAGTGTATTTTGTATGTATATGCATTACGTAGCGTTAACGTCTTCTACTTTGTCCGTGCCCCTGCCATGTTTGTATTTCTTTCTGCGTGCTCTATTTTTTATGTTTAATGTTTCTGTGCATATTTGTCATTGACGACGCGGGTGTCGACAAACATAAAGCCGCCGCTTACGCCGCCAACCGAAGTGACTTCTACTCTCAGTTTTACGAGAGTCTATGGCGCTAGAAAGTCGTCTATTGGGCTCGAATGAAGTCTCGAGAGGGCTGTTTCGACTGCCAGTGCACATGTCATCAGTGTAGGCAGAACAACGACGTAGCAATCGCGACGCGAGAGCATACTGCGCCTCCATCTGGCCGGCCGCGCTCGCTCTGCGGAAATGTTTGCGAGGTACTCTCGAGCCCCGTTAGCTTACTGAAGTTGGAAGACGCTACTTTGTCATCGCGAATCCTTTGCCCTTCGAACGGTTGCGAAGCCGTTGCGCCCGGCGTATCCTACGCAGCATCTTTCCGAAATTGTTCGTGCAGCATCGCAACCGATTCATCGTGTGTTGAAAGTCGAACGATGTGCTGTCCGTGGTGTCTTTTATGTGTAACTCTTTCGTAAAAAAAATTTGAAGTTTAAAAACGCGAACCTAACAGTGTACAAATAATTTTAAATTTATTGATAAAAAGAATATATATATATATATACATTTATTTATTTATTTGTGGACATCGTGCGCAAAAAATAGTCGCGCTTAGTTCTTCATTCTAAATTTTAATGTGAGTTACGTATACGGCGTAAAACATTGTCTTCAAACTTGCCCCGTTTAGAATCACTTTTGGGCTGGACAGCTTATTTAGAAATTCAAAATCTGGCCTTCAGAGAGCTGTCCTGTTCAATCGGTATTGGCAGCAGGGTAGACGCTATGCGTGTTTTAGGCCAATTCTGTCTCCGGTTAGGGTCACGTGACTACAGTCTCGAAGCTAGTGATAAGGCAGAGCACGGAACCTGACTAAAAGCCCAAGGCCACGCATAACATCCACTGCACTATCAACCTTGGGTACAAGTGACTAATCCTCTGGTTGGATTCATTGTTGAGATGGGCCTGAAGATTAGCCTTTGTAAGCGCACCCCCCGTTCTGGGCTGCTTTCTTTCTACTCCTTCTCTCATTTTCTCCCTCTCCCTAAGCTGAATGCGTGGTGGACGGTGCGTACTCGCCGGACCAATGAGGCGTATACTTTTTATCGCTTGAATCCGCTCTCTGTGCGCGGGTAACGGCAGAAGCGGGATCACGTGGTTTGACGGATGACGCATTATCCGTTTACAAACCCGGGATGCCTGCGAAGACCGGACCTAGTCGACCTAGTTTCGCGTGTGATGCGGCCTGCGGGCGTGCTGTAGATTTCGCTTCTGTGGTAGATGTGGTAAATCTAGTTCTAGAGTTCTGATCTCCAGCAGCGCATTTCGTCTTAGTACCAAGTGCGATCTTCAATATGCGGATTGCCAAGACCATGGATATTCTTTCGGCAGCGCCTACACACCGGTGATCTTCCTTTGTTGTGGGCATACATGTGACCACTAGCTTCGACGGACCGAAGACACAACTGACCGCCTTCTCTTCCATGTGAGTGACAAGGAGAAGTTCTCCTGACCATTGGGGATAGGTATTCTTGCTACGCAATGTACGTTTTGTTCCTATCCGATGAGATTGAACCGTGTCGAACTCTGTGCCAGGAATCTCCGACGAGTTCAACGTGTAATCCAGAGCGATCGGCCCGAAAGGCCCTGTACAGCGCTATTTGCAAGTGCTTTTTATTCTAATAGACCGTGAGAGACGTTCTGATTGGTTATTTTTGTGTTCGAAGTCATTTTTATTTATTTATTTTTTGTTAAAATAAGGCTGTCTTCTTAGCGGTAGATGTGTGCTGTAGTAAAAAGTCCTCCCGGTATTTCCAAGCCGAATACCACAGAGCGTTGTGTAGTCCTTATTTGCCGAGGTTTGGCTTGTTGGGTGCGAGTGCAGTGTCAGTTATGTCACCGCGCTCTGCGAGTGTAATTGCCAGTAATTGTCTCTACACGACAAGCTATTTTATCTGCGCGATTTATTTTAAACTCTTGATTGATTCAAGCATCAAGTTCTGTTCAACTGTCATGTTGTTACGTATTTATTTATTTATTTATTTCATATACCCTCAGGGCCAAAGGCATTAGAGAGGGGAGTGGGTACAATGTATAAGTATAAAGTAAAAAAAAATGCAGTGGTTATTAGTACAGTAAAGTGACTCTTAGTTATACAATGTTAGCTATGGCGTTCTTGAACTGCTGGGGATCTTTGATCGTTGCTGTCGGGGCAGGAAGGCCATTCCACTCCACTGATGTGCGAGGAAAGAATGACTGAAAAAAAGCATTAGTTCTACACGATGGAATCCCGACTTTATGAACATGATCTAATCTAGATGAGATGTATTGGGGGGGTAAAATATGTTGGGCGCGCAAGGAGGGATGAAGAAACAGTTTGTGAAAGAGACAAAGACGAGAGGTTTTGCGGCGGGACGTTAGGGATGGCAGATCAAGGTTAGATTTCATTGTACTGATGCTTGCAGTTCTATTATAGTTAGACAATATGAAACGAACAGAATTATTTTGAACCATTTCAAGTGAGTGTATCAAGTTTTCGTGGCTTGGATCCCAAACTGAAACGGAATATTCGAGTTTAGAACGAATTAGGACCTTGTATAGTAGTAGTTTTAGGGATGAAGGTGCTTTTGCAAAGTTACGTCGAAGATAACCCAACATGCGGTTAGCGTTATTAATAACGTACGAGGTGTGAACGCTCCAAGTTAGGTTAGATGAAATGTGAACACCAAGGTATTTATAAGAAGATACGGCGTCTAAAGGCACATTATTAAGAGAGTAAACGGGTGAGTTAATATTTTTTCTAGAGACACGCATAAGTTTGCATTTGTTAATGTTTAGTTCCATGTACCATGTTTTGCACCACACAGAGATGGCGTTAAGATCGGATTGAAGAGTGGTTATATCGTTATCACATAAAATTTCCCGGAAAATTACACAGTCATCTGCAAACAAATGAATATGAGAAGAAACACAAGAAGGGAGGTCATTAATGTAGATAAGAAAAAGGAGAGGGCCAAGCACAGAGCCTTGGGGCACACCGGAATGGACGCCACTTGGGGGAGATGTGAGGCTGTTAGCTGAAACGAACTGAGAACGGTTAACGAGAAAATATTCAAGCCATATAAGAAGTTTGGGATGGAGATTAAGCTGACTTAATTTGAGAAGTAAAAGCTTATGACACACCTTATCAAATGCTTTTGAAAAGTCTAAAAAGATGCAGTCGGCAAGTGATGATCGGTCAAGAATGGCGTTTAGTTTATGAGTGAAAGATACCAATTGAGTTTCGCATGAATAAGTTTTACGGAAGCCATGTTGTGAAGGTGTAAAAAATGAATTCGATTCAAGAAAGTTGGCGAGGTTGGAAAACAGAATGTGCTCTAAAATTTTACATGGGATGCTTGTGAGCGAAATGGGTCGATAATTAAGGGGAGAATTCTTGTTACCTGATTTGTGGAGTGGAACAACCTTCCCCACCTTCCACTCAGCAGGGAGAAAACCATCGTCAAGGGACTGTTGGAAAACTTTTGATAAAATAATAGAGGAGTAAACACTGGTACTTTTTAAAAATTTTGGGTCAATCAAATCGCAACCAGGGGCAGAAGATTGTTTTAGTGATCTAATTATGCTTTCAATACCACTGGGATCAATAATAACAGGAAACATTGCAAGGTAATCACATGAGTTTATATTAGGCAATGGGACGTCTGTAGTCACAGAAAAATTGCGTGAAAATATATCATTAAGAACGATGGCACATTGATTAGAGGGAATGACATTACCATCACTGTTTACGAGGGTGATATCGTTATTATCTTTTGGGTTAATAACACGCCAAAACTTTTTGTGTCAGTTGTTAGCATGACTGGCAAAGTATTTTGAAGATACTCTTCTTTAGCTTCTCTTATCGCTGTTACGTATTCCTCGGAAGCTAGCTGATAAGCGGCCCAGCGCGCATCGCTTGCAGAAAGTTTAGCTGACCTGAACAGTCGCTTTTTTTGTTAGATAGGCGTTTTATGCGAACGTTAAACCACGGTGCGTTACTGTTAGAGATAATAGTGCGAGTAGGGATGTACTTATTCGTTAGAGCATTAACCTTGGTTACAAACATATCCCAGTTAATTTGTACGCTACGTTTATCAAAATCTTTCAAGAATATATCAAGAAACACGGATAATTCAGTATTTATGGCTTCAAAGTTCGCATTCCTGTAGTTTCGAATAGTTTTCACTTTTTTAATGGTTTTAGGTCGCGACAGGTTTATGTGAAGTGAAAGTAGGCAATGATCGCTCAGGCCGGGTAAATAACTGATGTCAGTTACAAGATCGGGCTGAGGTGTTAGTATGAGATCTAGGACGTTTGCGACAGATGAGGTCGTTCTGGTAGGTTGTTTTAGTAGTTGTGTGAATGAAAAGACAGAGCACATCTCTAAAAATTCATTAGCTAGGGTGGAAAAGGGAGACATGCTGGGTGTCTCGCCATCCCATGTTATATTTGGAATATTGAAATCACCAAACAAAAATAAAGGTAACGTGGGATAGCGAGTTCTGACAAGGTTGGTTACATCGTGTAGATCATTTACAAAACTAGACGAATGAGTGGGGGGGCGATAGCAAACACCAATCACAATTCTTTGGTGACCCAGTTCCATGATAGCCCACACAATCTCTAAGTCACTGGGGACATATATACACTGAGATGGAAATTCTTTAGATATCGCCAAAAGAACACCGCCTCCCTGACGGGTTATGCGGTCACAGCGATAAACAGAAAAACGATGCGCGTCTTGGAAAATTTCATGATCACGGAACTGAGAGTGCAGCCAGGTTTCAGTTAGAACTATTACGTCAGCATTACAGCTATCTACTGCAGAAGTTAAGGAATCACGCTTGTTAATGACGCTTCGAATGTTAGAAAAAAGTACCGAAACATTAGATAAAATTCGTCCACTGCCCCTCGCGTTTTCCTATCTCAGATCACGTGTCGAAAGACTGGGCTGTTGGTTATCAGGGGTACGATCTGACGCAAGTTGTATCACGCTTTCAGTTGCAGTGTCATACATGTACTGCCTCCTGTTTATGACGAGTTTGTTATAGCGAAGCTGAAACGGTGGTGCTTCAATAAATACCGGGGTATTTATTGAATTGTTAATTTAGTAGTGCGTTTGACACTGGTGAGCTGAAGAGGGAGGCCAGCGGTTGCATTTATAAATTGTAAATATTATGGAGGCAATATGGGTACAACAATAACTACATATTTCCGTTCCGCAAATACCGTAAATCTTAAAAACGTTTTTTCTTTCAAATCAACGTAGAAATATTGGTGTGAACTTAAATGGCGAGATTGTAATTCTTAAGACTTCTTAAAGCTAGATGAAAGGTTGAGGGACGCCATGATGTTGCAAGAGTAGAGTTAAGCAATTTATGAAATAACCTTCGTACTATTTGATTAATTTTTTAAACCACTATCAATATTTTAATCTAGATCGATCAAGCTCTGAGTAAGGACAAGTCGGACGAACAAAACAATAGTAAACGCCTGGGCCGTCTTTCTAGAAACAGCGTCTCAGCTGAGACGGGGGAAAAGAAAGCACTGTCAAAGCCAGCGTACGAGCTGAACGGGACTCAAACATCGACTCAAGACGCTCGCGCGTCCCATTCTTTACAGTGCTTTCCTTCACCCAGTCTAAGCTGAGACACTGATTCCACCAAGCCGGCCCCGGTGTATTACCTGCGCATCTATTTATTTTAGAAGGCAGTACTAAGTTTTTTACATACAAAATAACGAAAAATAATTCACTGGAAAAGAAAGTTTATAATATGGAAAAGTAAACATAAAAAAGTCGGTAGGCCTTTCCGAGATTTTATACTTGCAGAGCAACTGAGCCGATTAATCGAATGGTTAATTAAAAGGCGGCGATTAATAATGAAGCTATGTTTTATTTTGATATTCATTATTGACAAGCGTAAGAGAGAACTGAGAGCCTCTGAAACCCTTCACCTGAATCCGAACCACCGCTTCTGTCTCTTTCAGAATCCTGTGGCCAGGCCCCTGCGTGGAATCCCTTTGCCCAGCTCTTCACCCAGCCCTCTGCCCTGTCCACTACCGAGCGTGCCGCCGAGTCTGCCTAGGCCCCCCTGGTTGCACAATTTTTTTAAATCTTTTTATTCGATTTAAATAAATTATGAACTATCAAACGTTATGAACAATTCATTTGCATGCTTTATTGATTTCTAAAGTGTCCAAATGTGGTAAAATTGCTGCATTTATTAGATTTTAGTATCAGAAAGAAAACAGTGCTTGAGGAAAAAGGGCAAGGGACTTGCTTGGTTCTCTGCACTCTTTTTGTGACACTGGTTAGAACACTGACTGAAAAATGGCATCCAATAATGTCATAGACAATGGATGCAAAAAATAGCCAGTGTATTAAACTGGATGCCAATATTGGAATAGCCAATATTTAAGCCAATGTTGGAAGAGCCAGTGTGTAAGGCGCTGGATGCCAATGTTGGTTCAGCCAACGGTGAAACCTCTATGCCAATATTGGATAAAAAAAGCGCAAACCACGTTGGTCCAACGTGGGCTAGAACGTTGGCAAACCAGTGGTCCAACATTGGCACCAATGTTGGACCACCATTGGATCAGGTGGCGTTTTCGAAAATGCCAACGTCAGACCAATATTGGAACCATTTTTTGCCAACATTGGTCCAACGGGGGTCCAACAGTGGTGTGCTGCCTGGGATTATACTTCGCCGCGAGGTCAGGAGATACCCTCAAAACATCTTATTCTTTCTTTTAAAACGGCATAGTCTCTCCAGCGACAGTGAAGGCAGGCTATCTGAACTGCCGTGTCCGTCCTTATGTGCAACCCCCCAAAGGTGTTTCAGGTGCCGAAAGTTCGGGCACGGGTCCAGGAGCTGCCGTGGAAGAGAGATCCTGAAGCCAAGTGTGGTAGCAACAACATGTTGCAGACGTCTTTGAAAATACTGTGTGCTGCTCCAACTGCGAGGGCACCCATGCAGCGTATTCCCGTTTCTGACCTTTGGGAGCAGGAGAAGAAGATCCTGAGTTTGAAAGCCTAAGAGTAGACATCACATACCTTGAGGCCAAGAAACGCTGGTCATCCCTTGCACAAGGCTCGTATGCCGACGTGGCGCGCCGGGGTCCTGCGCCACGTATGGAGTCGAGGGCCACCCAGGTTTTGCTCGAAGACCCGGCTGCCGCCCTAAGGACCCCAAAGCCTACTCAGGGGCAGCAGGCTCCCTCTCTTCGCGGAGAGGGTTCGCGGGCTGCTCCCACATCCCAAGACAGGCCAGCGCCTGCTGCGCCTGTACAGTCCGCGCGGTCCCCCTACCAGGGAGAAAAGCGAGACTCTCGGCCTCACTCCCTGGGAGAGACCGCCTGCAACCAAGGAGCTGCATGGGCCTCATGCAGCTTCTGTAACACAGAAGGAGGTGGAGAAGATGGACGGGGTTGAATCCCTCCCAAGTACATCTGCCACCCTCCCCACCAGGTTCTGGTCGTGGCCGCAAGTTAGGATCGCAGCTCCGGCTCTTCCAGGCCGGCAGGCAAGCCTGCTTGCGGAGCTCAGGGAGAGCGGTGCTCCTGCCCTGTCCACCTCGCCATCTACCCCTGGGTCTGACCAGGAGGAGATGGAGTGGCAGGATCCGAAGACCAAACAAAACACCAAAAAGCCTGTGATCCCTCCGAAGTGATGACATTTTTCCTCTTTCACCCGTGTGCTCATAATTTCATATCTTTATAATGGTTTCAGTGCTAATGCAGTGGAACTCTGAGGGCTCCTAAGTAACCTGGATGATGTGGAGTTTCCGCCGGAGGAACATAAGCCACGTGTGCTTTGCGTGCAGAGACTCATTTAAACCCCAGCCGTACCAGCTTCCTCAGACGGTACCAGGTATTCCGGAGGGATCGTCCGTGCTCCGTCCGTTCTTCTGGAGGAGTTACGGTGGTTCTCCCAAGAGGAAGTGCCCTGTGTACAGGTTCCACTGTCTACCTCACTGGAGGCGGTGGCTGTACGGTTTATGCTTCACAAAGCTCTGACAGTCTGCTCTTTGTACTTACCACCATCCTTTACTTTGAAATCCTCAGATTTTAATTCGTTTTACGACCAACTTCCTGAGCCATTCCTTTTGATGGGCGATATTGATTGTCACAACCCTTATGGGGGAGCACACGTCGTGACGTCCGAGGGAAAATTATTAAGACTGTCTTATTCTCGCGAACACTTTGTCTTTTTAATACTGGTGAATCATGTTGTATTACACCTGAGACTGCGGTGGATGAAATTGGAAGAACTTTCAGTAGAAGGAACAGACACAGAGAACGTCTCAAACTCAGCTAACCGATTTATTTCTCAAACAGCCTTTAAGTACCCGCGGAACTTTTTCCCAACCACACTCTACAGATAAACTCCTTTGTTGCAGACATTTCGAACCGGATGGAACACGCACAAACGATACAAAACAACCCCACTTGAGACGAGGACTTAACAAAGGGACACTGCGGAACATTGCAGTGACCTTGAGATAGATAAGTCCCGAATTAACCTAACAATCGCGTCAAAGCGCACACACCCACAAAAAAACAAAAACACAGACAGGTGGTTTGTAAACACACACTCAGGTGGCCTAAAAAACATATACATACACATATACACGAGGACTTAACAAAGGGAAACTGCGGAACATCGCAGTGACCTTGAGATAGATAAGTCCCGAATAAACCTAACAGTCGCGTCAAAGCGCACAACCAAAAAAAAAAAAAAAACACACAGACAGGTGGCCTCTAAACACATACACAAGTGGCCTCAAAAAAAAAAAAGAGTACCGACGGCGTCCGTTCAAAGTCTGAGAAACTTTTTGGAGTTGCGTCCAAGTTGCATTGACGCTTTGCTTATGCAGTTTCCAATAGAACTTATTCTTATTGTTTCTTTAACGACCCTCTTAATGTCATTTCGCTCGTTATGCAGAACCTCTGTCTCTGACCAATGCGCTTTACAATTATTGCATTCCTCTATGTGTTTCGCTATTTCGGAGTCCGCCGCATGCATGCGTACATTCCTCTTGTGTTCTAGTAACCTGTCATTGAGGCATCTTGAGGTTTGTCCTACGTACCTAAATCCACATGTCAACGGTATCTCATATACTACTCTCTCCTTACAAGGAACTGAAGGTTCCCGATGGGCCTTCTGACAGCCCTTGTGGCCTGACAGGAAGGGCGTCAAACTGCTCATTCTGAAATCTGCAGAGAACACTACGTCCACGCCGAACTTTTTTGCGAGAGCCTTTAGGTTGTGGGAAATCCCGTGGTAATACGGGATTACTGCTATTTTCTTTCTTGCTTCCTTTTCCCGTGGTTCGTTGTTAAATTTCAGTTCTAATTGTCTTTTAATGAATTCTTCTTCATATCCTGCAGATTCTAGCCTCCTCCACTGTTCTTTCACAGCACTACTCATGAAATGAGCGCATGATTTACTCAACGCGTTTGTTACTAAGGACTTAACTACCCCTGCCTTAACCGACTTGGCGTGGCAACTCTTTCTACTTAACACAGGTTTTCCGGCTTTTTTCCCGTATTCCCAACAAAGACCTTGTTCGACATGTACGCGTAAATCTAGAAACTGCAGGATTCCATTTTCAGGTTTTTCAGTTGTAAACCTAAGCTCCGGAGCTGCTGCTTTTATAATCGATTCTAAACCCTGAGCATCACTCTCTCGAAAAGCGCAAATAAAGATATCATCCACGTACCTTTTAACAATGCAACCATTCAAGTTATTTTCTTTAAGTGTTTCACTTACGCAACTATCTAAGGTGTTGAGATAGATTTCTGCTAACATCGGAGCCACCGAAGATCCAATGCATACTCCATCTCTTTGAACATATTTCTGCCCATTAAATTCAACAACTGTTGCTTGAAGGTACAAATCAAGAAGTGAAAGGAAACTGTCGACGGCGATGCCCGTCCTGGACTGAAAGTTTACCAGGTTTAACTCTAGCACCTGCCGAACTCTTTGCATCAAGCGCACTTTCTCAAGCGAATAGTATAGATCCTTAATGTCCATTGACATTACAGTGCATTGTCTTCCATGAAAGCCCTCTAGAACATCAATCAGTGCCTCTGAATTTCTCAGTGAAAGACTCCCCTCCAGTTGAATTACATTCAACCCTCTTTGCAAAAACTTCGAGACGCTGCACTGCCACGTTCCGAGTTCGTTGATTACTGTGCGAAAAGGCATATCCGGTTTGTGATCTTTCAAAAAAAATTTTAGACTTAGCGAAGACCTTGTTTGGTTAACTACTCGTTTTGCCAGATCATCCATCTCATCCTCCTTGAGGATTTCAACAATATTCTTCTTAATTTTCTTAATGTTCCCTTTCCATTCAATGAAGAGTGCGCCGAGGGCTTCGTCTGCCTTTCTTCCGAACACTGTCTCGGGAAGTACACCGAACATACCACTTTTGTCAGTCTGCAGCAGACGCAGCGAGTCCCCTTTCTAGTTCCTTCACGGCTGCGCTTATGACACGAAAATCTCTCTTTCAGTTCGAAAGCTATCATTCATCAGTTTGTCCATTCTATCAACAGCACAATCCACGAACGTGGCTCTATCATCATGACCCGTCACTTTCGAAATAGTCTGAATTGCGGAAAACACATCTAACCTTGAAGGTCTCACGTTCATGCAGAACTTTGGGCCATTCCCCAGTGTTTGCTCCGTCTTTCTAGAAATGGACACCTTGCATGGATTCACCACGTGCGGTATAGTCAGATTGGACTGATTGTTGAGGTCTGGTAGTCTTCCACATGCTGCCGCCTGATTGTTCCCTTGGATGCTCCTTAACACTGTTCTTCGCTTTACGCTCCGAAAGACCGTCAAAAAGTACCTTCTTGTCTGCGTTCGCAGCGTTGGTAGTCCTGATCGTGCTTGTATTGCTGGCGTTCCCGAAGGATGGTCCAGATGCGCTCGCAGGCCCGTCGTAGTTCTTCAATTCATTGGTAGCGACCATTGAAAATTAGAATAATGCTTTGAAATCCTCAGGAGGATGAGATGGATGATCTGGCAAAACGAGTAGTTAACCAAACAAGGTCTTCGCTAAGTCTAAAATTTTTTTGAAAGATCACAAACCGGATATGCCTTTTCGCACAGTAATCAACGAACTCGGAACGTGGCAGTGCAGCGTCTCGAAGTTTTTGCAAAGAGGGTTGAATGTAATTCAACTGGAGGAGAGTCTTTCACTGAGAAATTCAGAGGCACTGATTGATGTTCTAGAGGGCTTTCATGGAAGACAATGCACTGTAATGTCAATGGACATTAAGGATCTATACTATTCGCTTGAGAAAGTGCGCTTGATGCAAAGAGTTCGGCAGGTGCTAGAGTTAAACCTGGTAAACTTTCAGTCCAGGACGGGCATCGCCGTCGACAGTTTCCTTTCACTTCTTGATTTGTACCTTCAAGCAACAGTTGTTGAATTTAATGGGCAGAAATATGTTCAAAGAGATGGAGTATGCATTGGATCTTCGGTGGCTCCGATGTTAGCAGAAATCTATCTCAACACCTTAGATAGTTGCGTAAGTGAAACACTTAAAGAAAATAACTTGAATGGTTGCATTGTTAAAAGGTACGTGGATGATATCTTTATTTGCGCTTTTCGAGAGAGTGATGCTCAGGGTTTAGAATCGATTATAAAAGCAGCAGCTCCGGAGCTTAGGTTTACAACTGAAAAACCTGAAAATGGAATCCTGCAGTTTCTAGATTTACGCGTACATGTCGAACAAGGTCTTTGTTGGGAATACGGGAAAAAAGCCGGAAAACCTGTGTTAAGTAGAAAGAGTTGCCACGCCAAGTCGGTTAAGGCAGGGGTAGTTAAGTCCTTAGTAACAAACGCGTTGAGTAAATCATGCGCTCATTTCATGAGTAGTGCTGTGAAAGAACAGTGGAGGAGGCTAGAATCTGCAGGATATGAAGAAGAATTCATTAAAAGACAATTAGAACTGAAATTTAACAACGAACCACGGGAAAAGGAAGCAAGAAAGAAAATAGCAGTAATCCCGTATTACCACGGGATTTCCCACAACCTAAAGGCTCTCGCAAAAAGTTCGGCGTGGACGTAGTGTTCTCTGCAGATTTCAGAATGAGCAGTTTGACGCCCTTCCTGTCAGGCCACAAGGGCTGTCAGAAGGCCCATCGGGAACCTTCAGTTCCTTGTAAGGAGAGAGTAGTATATGAGATACCGTTGACATGTGGATTTAGGTACGTGGGACAAACCTCAAGATGCCTCAATGACAGGTTACTAGAACACAAGAGGAATGTACGCATGCATGCGGCGGACTCCGAAATAGCGAAACACATAGAGGAATGCAATAATTGTAAAGCGCATTGGTCAGAGACAGAGGTTCTGCATAACGAGCGAAATGACATTAAGAGGGTCGTTAAAGAAACAATAAGAATAAGTTCTATTGGAAACTGCATAAGCAAAGCGTCAATGCAACTTGGACGCAACTCCAAAAAGTTTCTCAGACTTTGAACGGACGCCGTCGGTTCACGGAAAGGAGACAATGTATTTTTTTTTGAGGCCACTTGTGTATGTGTTTAGAGGCCACCTGTCTGTGTGTTTTTTTTTTGGGTGTGTGCGCTTTGACGCGACTGTTAGGTTTATTCGGGACTTATCTATCTCAAGGTCACTGCGATGTTCCGCAGTTTCCCTTTGTTAAGTCCTCGTGTATATGTGTATGTATATGTTTTTTTAGGCCACCTGAGTGTGTGTTTACAAACCACCTGTCTGTTTTGTTTTTTTGTGGGTGTGTGCGCTTTGACGCGACCGTTAGGTTTACGAAAAAAGAGTCATAGTACAGGCTAGCTGGTGGAAGTCAACCATTTCGTCGTTTACCCTGAGACTGGGGGTCTTTTAGAAGAGCAAAAGTAACAGAAAAACAGACAGGTCTCAAACTCAGCTACAAGTTTATTTCAACAACCTCCTCTTATATAGTCCGTTCTCGTCGTCACCAACCAATCACAAACGACTTGTCCTCTGCACCGAGACTTTACAAGTTCCACTCTATCACAAAAGAAGTGGACACTTCCAACGTTTCCAAGTGAAATGTTCTAGCAGAAGATATGGCACACAAAGACTTCAATTAACGCCCTTGTGTCCTCACAATACACAGGACAACAGCCCACACCCACATCCCACTCAAAACAGGTCACCTCCAAAATAACCCCCACAAACAATACACACCAGACGGACACTTCCAACGTTTCCAAGTGAAATGTTTTAGCAGAAGATATGGCACACAAAGACTTCAATCAACGCCCTTGTGTCCTCACAATACACAGGACAACAGCCCACATCCACATCCCACTCAAAACAGGTCACCTCCAAAAAAACCCCCACAAATAATACACAACCAACACACAAAAAACAAAACCTAAAACTGTAAAAATTGCCTGCAGCGGTTCCCTATTTGCATGGAAGGTTGACTAATGCAATTTCCAACGATCTAATCCTGATTGTTCTCTTACCACCCTTTTAACATCGTTGCTTTCCTTAACAACGGACATCCGGTCCGGAACAGTCCGATGTGCAGTTTGCTACACTCCTGCCACGATGTTAGCCAACTCGGGTGCTGCATGATATTTTACATTCCTTATGTGTTCTGTTAGATCGTTGGTTCGAACACCGACAGGTTTGGCCCACACACTTAAAACCACACGCCAATAGGGAATCGCATGCAGCCACGCCTACAGTCTTACACGGCACCGTTTTTTTCTTATGTCCTTCTGACGCCTGTCTGAGGTGTGTCAATGTATCTGTGAAAGTTATTTTGGAGGTGACCTGTTTTGAGTGGGATGTGGATGTGGGCTGTTGTCCTGTGTATTGTGAGGACACAAGGGCGTTGATTGAAGTCTTTGTGTGCCATATCTTCTGCTAAAACATTTCACTTGGAAACGTTGGAAGTGTCCGTCTGGTGTGTATTGTTTGTGGGGGTTATTTTGGAGGTGACCTGTTTTGAGTGGGATGTGGGTGTGGGCTGTTGTCCTGTGTATTGTGAGGACACAAGGGCGTTAATTGAAGTCTTTGTGTGCCATATCTTCTGCTAGAACATTTCACTTGGAAACGTTGGAAGTGTCCACTTCTTTTGTGATAGAGTGGAACTTGTAAAGTCTCGGTGCAGAGGACAAGTCGTTTGTGATTGGTTGGTGACGACGAGAACGGACTATATAAGAGGAGGTTGTTGAAATAAACTTGTAGCTGAGTTTGAGACCTGTCTGTTTTTCTGTTACTTTTGCTCTTCTAAAAGACCCCCAGTCTCAGGGTAAACGACGAAATGGTTGTTAGGTTTATTCGGGACTTATCTATTTCAAGGTCACTGCGATGTTCCCGCAGTGTCCCTTTGTTAAGTCCTCGTCTCAAGTGGGGTTGTTTTGTATCGTTTGTGCATGTTCCATTCGGTTCGAAATGTCTGCAACAAAGGAGTTTATCTGTAGAGTGTGGTTGGGAGAAAAGTTCTGCGGGAACTTAAAGGCTGTTTGAGAAATAGACCGGTTAGCTGGGTTTGAGACGTTCTCGGTGTCCGTTCCTTCCTACTGAAAGTTCTTCCGATTTAATCCACCGCAGTCTCAGGTGTAATACAACATGATTAGCTACCACCAGCTCGCCTGCACTCTCACCGTCTTTTCACTAATACTGGTGAGCCTACCATTTTTGGCTGTCAACACCTTTCTTCATCATGCATTGATCTTTCCATTGGGACTGCCACACTTTTTCCTAACTTTTCATGGCATGTGGATCCTAACCCATATGGTAGCGACCATTTTCCCATTATTTTCAAGTGCATTGCTCCTTCATCCCCCCGCAGGGGGCACCTGTGAAAGCAGGTGTTTGGAGAGTGGCGTCTCCACGGACCCCGAGCCATGCGGGTTCGCCCGCCCACGTCTGGCTGTGCGTGGCTTTCCCGTGTCCGGGGAAAAGGGCATCCTGGTGGTTGAGCCGAGCCCGGGGTAGGTTTGGACCCTTCGGGGCCCCCGGGTGAGGCAATACACCACTTCGGCCCCCGCTTCTCGTAGACGGGAGTCCTGGTAAGGCCCGGCCAGGATGATTCAGTCTAGTCGCCTTTTCTTCTACTATCCCCTCCAATCTTTCACCTTTACCTTTCCTGTTTCTTTTACTTCTCTCTCATTTCTCTTACTCCTTTTTCACCCCTCTTTGGCGGCAAGGGCTAACCTTGGGTGGCAATGGACCTCTGTCTTGACCCACACTTGGGTATAGTTTCCCGGCAGCACTGTTAGCGTAACGTCTCCAGCCAAGCCCTTCTTGTTATGGTGCGTTACCTAACCCCTTGTTGGGCTCGGTGGTGGGCGGTGCACCGCGGATTCTGAACACTCTTTGCCCTCTTATGGCGCCCCACCCCTCCAAACCCCGTTCAGGGCACGCCCTTAAAGGCGCTGCCCTGAACAAAAACCATTGACAAAGAATGTGATGTAGAATCATTTACAAAGTTTTTCATCGTTCATTCGCTGGATGAACAAAAACCTGTTTCAAAGCTCTCACCTTTTATTGTAGCAAAGGTGCTAGAAAACCTTGTAGGGTTTTCCTACAAGGCTAAAAAACAGCACACTGGAGACCTTCTCGTGGAAGTGAACACAAAAAAACAAAGTGACGCACTCCTTAAACTGACTACCATCGTTGACGTGAAGGTGTCGGTGAGCCCTCATCGCACGCTAAATACTGTCCGTGGAGTCCTCTCCGAGGACGACTTCTTGCACACCAGTGAGGAAGAACTCCTCGAGGGACTCCAAGGTGCCGGTGTCGTCGCCGTAAAGCGCATTATGTTTAAGAAAGATGGCGAACAAATCCCTTCGAGACATGTTATACTGACTTTTGAAAGGCACACTCTCCCTGAGACAATCAAGGCAGGATACTTGAACTGCCGCATCCGCCCTTACGTCCCCAACCCCCAGCGGTGCTTCCGTTGCCAGCGTTTTGGTCATGGAACACGCAGCTGTCGAGGGAAGGAGACGTGTGCGAAGTGCGGTAGTCAAGGTCACGTTTCCGATACTTGCGAGGCGGCTGTGGCCCACTGCGCTAATTGCGGCGGACCACATCCTGCTTATTATCGTGCATGTCCCTCTTGGAAGCTAGAAAAGGACATCCTTACCATCAAAGTAAAGGAAAACATACCGTACCCAGAAGCCAAGAAGCGGTTCTCCTTTTTGTCTAAGGGAAGTTTTGCCGAGGTGGTGCGCAGGGGCCCTGCACCACGCTCGGAGTCGAGGGCCACCCAGGTCTCTCCCGAGATCTTGGCGGCCGACTTCAGGGCCCCAGTTCCCCGACAGGGGCAGCAGCTGCTTCCTCCAGTCCCTGGTGGTAGCACGCGTGCTGCTCCTCCTTCCAAGGACAGGCCGGCAGCAGCCGCGCCTGCCCCCTCTTCTAGGTCCCCTGGGGAGACGGAGCGAGCTTCTCGCTCTTGCTCGCTAGAGAGGGCCCCCTACTGAAGGAGCAGCATGGTGCCCATGCAGCTCCGGTGAAAGGAGGGGACCAGACGAGCTCGGACGACCCGTCGCCCAGTTCGTCTGCAACCCTTCCAGCCGGTCGTGGTCGGGGTTTGCCCCCCCGCACACCTGGCCGGACTAGTGCTGTTCTAAAAGCAACGGATACCTCTCAGGAGGTGGAGATGTCAACAGATGCTGAGAATCTGTCCACTCCTGGGTCCGACCAGGACAGTATGGAGTGGGAAACGCCCTCCGGTAGACATAAAAAGAATAAGAAACCTGTAGTCCCACCCAAATGATCATCCCAATGTCTTCCACCTAGTTTGTGTTGACTCTACATAGTCTTACTTATTTTACTAGGTTTATTTTCTTATAGTTGCATATTTACATACCTTTTATAGATGACCAAGTTACATTTTATGCAATGGAACTGTCGTGGTATTTTAAGAAATATTGATGATGTCAATTATTTCATGGATCAGCTTCGGCCCATCGCTCTTGCCTTGCAAGAAACCCATCTTCATTCTAATTCTTTTAACATTTTAAGACATCATCAGGTTTTTAGAAAAGATCGCCCCTCTTCCACCCCTTCTGGTGGTGTCGCAGTGGTCGTGCAGAGTGGAGTTGCTTGCTCTCAAGTCCCCCTCTGCACGCCACTGGAAGCTGTTGCAGTACGTCTCCTTCTGGACCGCCTTGTAACAATTGTTTCTTTATACTTGCCACCAAACGTTCCTTTAAACCTTCAAGAGCTGCAGGGACTTATAGGACAGCTCCCGCAACCTTTTTTAATTTTGGGGGATTTTAACGCTCATCATCCCATGTGGGGTAGTACCCGTCAAGACTCCCGTGGTGGTGTGATTGAACGTCTTTTATTGTCTTCGGGGCTGTGCCTTCTTAACGGGAAAGAGCCAACTTTTTTTAGTGCGGCACACAACTCATTCACATCCATTGATCTTTCTATTGCTTCACCTTCATTACTTCCTTGCTTCTCCTGGAAGGTTCTTCACAACCCTTTTGGAAGTGATCATTATCCAGTTGTTTTAGAGAGTACCGTTCCATTGCCTAATCTTTTAAAGCGGGTCCCTAGGTGGAAGTTAGACAAGGCAGACTGGGCGCTTTTTAATCTTCACTCCACTTTAGATCCTGCGCTTCTTTCTTCTATGTCCCCTGAGAACGCTACACTTCATGTTACTGAGCAGATACTAAAGGCTGCTCAGCAGTCCATTCCACAAACATCTGGTAATATACCAAAAAAATGTAAACCTTGGTGGAATAAGGAGTGTGCCACAACCCGGGCGGACCAAAATAGGGCGTGGGGCAGATTTCGCAGATACCCCACTTCAAGCAACCTTGTTGAGTTCAAGCGACGAAAAGCCAAGGCTCGTTGGACTAGGAAGCAGGCGAAGCGGAAGTCGTGGATGAAGTATCTTTCTTCTTTAACCAGCTTTGTCCCGGCCAAAGAGGCCTGGGACAGATATCGGAAAGTAAACGGAGATTATAGGTGCTTTGCTATTCCAACGTTTAACGCTCCTTCTTCATCACTAAGAGACATTGGTAATATACTCGGGGAACATTTTTATAATACATCTAGTTCGGCCAACTACAGTGTTACCTTTGTACAGTTGAAAGCTCGTGCGGAGCGACAAAAGCTTGTCTTGACGGGAGGAAATTCAGCATCCTATAACCAACCATTTACGCGATGCGAGCTTGAGATGGCTCTTAATGTGACAAAGCTCTCTGCCCCTGGTCCTGATGGAATTCATTATGAAATGCTGCGCCGCCTTTCTCCAGAATCCCTTGAAAACCTTCTCCTGTTTTTTAATCTTTTGTGGGAAAAGGCATGTTTCCCTCAGGCCTGGAAACACGCACATATCATCCCCTTCTAAAGCCTAACAAAGACCCCTCACAACCATCAAGCTACCGCCCAATTACACTGACAAGCTGCCTTGGGAAAACATATGAAAGGCTTATAAACAGGCGACTGGTGTACATGTTAGAAAGCCAGAGGGTCTTTGATAACAATCAATGTGGATTCCGCCAAGGTCGATCTACCCTTGACCACTTAGTTCGCCTGGAAACTGTTATACGTGAGGCATTTGTAAACAGGCAGCAC
Organism: Ixodes ricinus; assembly: GCA_037355805.1. Taxonomy (NCBI): domain Eukaryota; kingdom Metazoa; phylum Arthropoda; class Arachnida; order Ixodida; family Ixodidae; genus Ixodes; species Ixodes ricinus. The sequence continues at coordinate 11,604 of JAZHYW010019071.1, read as the reverse complement.
TGTGTTGCGGTTTTTTTCGACTTAGAAAGGGCATACGACACAGCATGGAGGTATGGGATTCTCCGAAACCTGTATGCCTGTAATATCCGTGGCCGCATGCTGCGAAGCATAAAGGAATATCTGACGGACAGGACTTTTCAAGTTCGTCTCGGCTCAGTCCTATCTGACACCTTTGTTCAAGAAAACGGAGTCCCTCAAGGGGGTGTTTTAAGTGTGACTTTGTTTTTGCTAACAATGAATTCACTCGCACAACTGCTGCCACCTTCTATTTCATATTCTCTTTATGCTGATGATATACAGATTTCATCATCGTCTTGTAACCTTTCTAGTTGTGAGCGTCAGTTGCAGTTAGCCATAAACAAACTGTCCAAGTGGGCCGACGAAAACGGGTTCAAGTTCTCTGCTTCAAAAACGGTCTGTGTGCCTTTTTCTTTGCGCCGCGGGTTGTCTTTGGATCCATTCCTGGAATTAAATGGAACCCCTATCCCTGTTAGAAAAGAGCACCGATTTCTTGGTGTAATATTTGATAGAAAGCTTAATTTCATTTCCCACCTTAAAGCGCTGAAGCAAAAATGCCTTCAGTCGACAAACCTTTTGAAAGTTTTATCTCACAAGTCTTGGGGGTCTGATAGAAAATGTATCCTGCAGCTATACAATGCCCTTGTACGGTCTCGTCTTGACTACGGTGCAGTAGTGTATGGATCGGCTCGGCCCTCTGCCCTTAAGATGTTGGACCCAGTTCACCATCTCGGCTTGCGACTGGCAACAGGAGCTTTCCGGACGTCCCCCGTCCTCAGTTTGTATGCAGAATCTAATGAGCTGTCCCTGAACAAACGACGCACATATCTCAGTCTTACATATGCTTACAAGATTCTGGCCGACCCTCAGCATCCGACTTACTCTTCACTCACGAGGTCAAGGTTCTTTCGCCTTTTTGAAAATAAACCAAGTATTGTAACACCGTTAAGCTTCCGCATTGAACATCTTCGCTCTTCGCTGCACCTTTCTTTGGACCAGGTCGGCCTCGTTCGGAAAGTCAACGGTATTCCACCTTGGAAAACACAGCGGGTTGAAGTCGACTGGTCTCTTGCAAAGTTCAACAAGCACGGTATTTCCCATGCTGTTATTAAGCAAGAGTTTGGTGAACTGGAAAATAAGTATGATGGTTATCTTCATGTTTATACAGATGGTGCCAAGACTTCCTCTTTCGTCGGTTGCGCTGTATATTCTGAAAGCTTCTCCAAGGTTCAAAGACTTGATCGTATTGCCAGCATTTTTACTGCGGAGCTCTATGCGGTATCAATGGCGATTGAATACATTATCAATAGGAAAATACTGAGGGCGGTCCTGTTTGTTGACTCTCAAAGTGTGATTCTTGCAGTTTGCTCTCTTAAAGATACTAAAAATATGCTTGTACAACAAATTCAATACAAACTTAACTCTGCATTGCATGGGGGTCAAAATATAAAATTTTGTTGGGTACCCAGTCACATCGGCATACTAGGCAATGAAGAAGCCGACAAGCTTGCAGGGTCTGCCGGTAACCTTCCACAATCGCTGTCTTGTTTACCCTATCAAGATATTAAGCCCTTGGTGAAGTCCTCGATTCTTCATTCCTGGCAACTGGAATGGGACATGGAGTCCAATAACAAGCTCCATGTTACCAAACCTGTTTTGGGAGTTTGGGAAAGCTCTTCATGCAAGAGCCGACTTCATGAAACATTGTTGTGCCGTCTGAGAATTGGACACTCTTTTATAACTCATAGGTATCTGCTTTTGGGAGAAGACCCACCAGTGTGTGATCAGTGTGGTGACAGGCTCACTGTTTTGCATATCTTGTGGCTGTGTCCCGGCCTTGAGCCCAAGCGCCGCATTCATTTCCCTGAATTTTTTCAACATCATATCCCATTTCATCCTGCTCTCCTTGTGGGAGAGAATCCTCTAGTCCCTTTTGAACGTGTGATAGAATTTCTTAGTAGTATTGGCCTTTTACACCGACAATTACAAATATCACCTTTCTCTCCGACTTCAAGACCGGGACGACAGCAGCTACTTTCCACGTTTCAGGAAAGGTTCCCAACCTTAACGAGTTGTTAAACATGGAGCACAGTACCGGCGTGAATATGTCGTGATAAGTTTTGAGAATCGCAGAGGGAATGCCGTCGGGCCCTACTGATAATGTTGCTCTCATTTTCTTAATACATGACCGTACGCACTCCTCATCGACAATAATGCAACTTAACAAGTCACCAAACCCATCTAAGTGAGGCAGCGCAGGTGCAGAACGCTGCGTACTATCCCTGTAGACGGACCTAAAATGCTCCAAATCACTCAGGCACGGACTTCAAATCGTTCTCGTGATTATCCAGGACAATCTTCGACACGATATGCCTTCCAGAACGTGAATTAATGTACCTCCAGAATTTATTTGGATTATTGAAAGGATCTGATTCCACTGAGCAACGATGACGCCTGGCGGTCTCGATCTAGGACCGTCTTACCTTGCTTGAATTCCACCTCCCACTTTAAAAGGCCACTTTTCTTAAATTTCCTGTGAAAGAAGTCCTTCCTTTTCAGTAGTGTTTTTAGCTCAGTGTGTTTTTAGCTTTTTAGCATGAAAATTTTTTTTTTCATGCTAGGCGTTGAAATGGCATATCAGGACATCACAAAAAAATTATTTCAATATAGAGTTGCGTAGTTTTTTTATAAATAAATAGAAATACGAGGCCCAATTCAAAGTTCCCGCCGTGCACTGTGACGTAACAGTGTACCGCAAGGTGTCGGGGCGGTCAGAAGGGAGCATCGACCTACGTCACTACAAGTGGGTTCACCGGAAGTCACGTGAGTTTCACTCCTCGTGCTCTCCGCGACCGTGCCTAAGATTTTTTTTTATTCTGCTCTTATGTACGAGCGATTGTAGAAAACGAAGTTTCAGTTCCACTCGCTCTTTATCGCTGCACCGTTGGTTCGCTTGCGTGCTGTAAAATTTGAGGACGAAGAGTCAGTGGATCGACGTGATGGAGGTCAATGATGAAAGCGTTGCGAGTACAAGCCAGTGTACGAGTGCATGCCGTCAGTCCGATGATACAGGGCTATACTAAGCGCAAAACAAGCTATCAAGTTTTGAAAAAAAAATTTAGAACGCTCGCAGAAATTAGGATTGCTAGCATACGACACGCCCGATCGCATTGCTCTAGGTTCAGACACCGAGGTCGTTGAATCATCGGATACTCTCCAGGCTAAAGATGCCTGCCGTCTAAAGAATACGAACTGGTTTGTGTACCAAGTACAAGTAAACGTCGAGCACAAAGTACGTATTTTGTCTGGAACATGAGTAGAACTTGTTTACTAGGTGCACATGCGGCCGATATATGTCTCTCGGAAATGCATGCAGTGTGATCTCTTCTTCAGTTGCTGAAATACCGGGACAGTCCCTCACACAGCACCTTCTAGGCATTGTAGTTAATCACGGCAATTCACTGACTCCGCTTCTTCTACCTTTACAGCAACATTAAGCGATGAAAAGCAAATAAAAGAAACCTTGTCTGCTTGGATCGCTCGTGGAGGTGCGGAGAATAACAAAAATATTTAAAAAAGTATTACACGCGCTCGCGGTAAGCACGAGGAGCGATACAACTCACGTGACTTCCGGCGATGCTCTCCTTCTGACCGCCCCGACACCTTGCGGTACACTGTTACGTCACAGTGCACGGCTGGAACTTTGAATTGCGCCTCGTATTTCTATTTTTATAAAAAAACTACGCAACTCTATAGTGAAATATTTTTTTGTGATGTCCTGATATGCCATTTCAACGCCTAGCATGAAAAAAAGTTTTCTTGGCGTTTCAGAGGCCTTAAAGAGGCAGGATTTGGGCCACACAATGGGATCATAAATCTTGTCGAAGTCTGGCAGACACGGACACATGGAAGGAGGCGTAAGAGTCGTAGCGCGTCTTTAGTTTCCGGCACTCACTTCCTCAACTCCGTCGGAAGAGAGATTGATGTCTTCGCAGTAGGTGTCCGGGTTCAGCTTGGTGACGAACAGATCTCTTCGCCGAGTTGATGGAGAAGCCATGATCAACTTGCAGGTTTCAGACACCCCGGTAACCCCGCAGGGGGCACCTGTGAAAGCAGGTGTTTGGAGAGTGGCGTCTCCACGGACCCCGAGCCATGCGGGTTCGCCCGCCCACGTCTGGCTGTGCGTGGCTTTCCCGTGTCCGGGGAAAAGGGCATCCTGGTGGTTGAGCCGAGCCCGGGGTAGGTTTGGACCCTTCGGGGCCCCCCGGGTGAGGCAATACACCACTTCGGCCCCCGCTTCCCGTAGACGGGTGTCCTGGCTTGGCCCGACCAGGATGATTCAGTCAGTCGCCATATCTTCTACTATCCCCTCTTATCTTTCTCTTTTCTCTACTCTTCTTTCATTCATATTCACCATCTTTGGCGGCAAGGGCTAACCTTGGGTGGCGATAGACCCCTTGTCTGGACCCACACTAGGTTATAGTGTCTTGGCAGCACTGATAGCGTAATGTCGTCAGCAAAACCTTTATTGCTATGGCGCATTACCTATCCCCATGTTGGGCTCCGTGGTGGGTGGTGCGCTACAGACGCCGAACGCCTTCCCATTTCTTATGGGTTCCAAACTAAACCAAAAACCTGATCGGGCCCTGAAAAGGGTCCGGACCGAAGTACACGTTGTAGAAGCATTTGCACCCGTGGAGAAGTTTCCTCGATTTCTTGTCATGCATTCTGAAATGGAAAAACCTTTATCCAAGCTATCCCCTTTCCTGGTTTCGAAGACTCTTGAATCTGTAATCGGAAAGAATTTTAAAGCAAAAAAAATGCCATCTGGAGATCTCCTCATTGAAGTTGTAACCTCTAAACAAAGCTCAGACCTGCTGGCACTCAACTTGGTTTCTGACTACAGGGTTACTGTATCACCCCACCGCACCTTGAACACTATTAAAGGCGTAATATCAGAAGATGACCTTCTAGAATCTCCCGAAGATGAAATTGTCGATGGCCTTCGTGACCAAGGAGTCATAGCTGCCAAACGAATTTCTTTTCGCCGGGACGGTCAAGAGATTAAGACAAAGCATGTCATTCTCACTTTTGAGCTGAGAGCGCTCCCAGAATCGGTCAAGGCAGGGTATCTGAACTGTAGAGTACGGCCGTATGTGCCAAACCCTCAGCGTTGCTTTCACTGCCAGAGGTATGGCCATAGCGCCCAGAGCTGCCGTGGAAGGACAACATGTGCCAAGTGTGGCAAAAATGATCACCCTGCAGAGAATTGCTCGAATCCACCGTGCTGCATCAACTGCAATGAACCTCACCCTGCTTATTCCCGATCTTGCAAAAAATGGAAAGAAGAAAAAGAAATTATAACACTCAAAGTGAAAGAGAACATTTTGTTCCCCGAAGCCAGGAAGCGATTCTCCTTCCTGCAGAAGGGGCCTTACTCTTTGGTGGCACGTGCAGGGGGTGTGCCATCAAAGTCTTCGGTAGGAACCCAGGTCTGTCCTAATGACCTGGTGATTCCACCACCTCCCCCTGCCTCACAAAGATTCGCTCCACGACCCCGTTTGTCGTTGGAACCAAAGAAACCACAGGGGCCTCCAGATGGTGCAGGGGCGAGGGATGCCTCTGTGCTAATGGAGGGGAGACAAGAGGAGAGGCGGCAACACCAGCCTCAGGGAGAAGGCACTGGTGCCTCCTCCATTCCAAAGGACGGGCCATCGAACGATGTGCCTGCCTTGGTTACTCGGACCCCTCCCAGGAAGAAGGAGGGTGTGTTTCGTTTTAAGGCTTTAGGAGAGGCCTCGACATCTAAGGAGGTGCCCGTACCAGCTGCTCCCTCAGCCGTTCAGCCTGAGGAGGAGCGGATGGAACTTGGTGAACCTCCTCCCCCTCGTTCGGTCCCACCTGATGACGCCAGGCTTAAAATGTCATCCCAGAAAAAGCTTAATCCGCGAGTAACCCCACCCAAACCGCCCCAGGACACCTAGGGCAGGTTTCCTTTTTGTTTTGTTGTTACTTTAAACCATTTTAACATGAACACGTATAGTTTTATACAGTGGAACTGTAGAAGTCTCCTGCAAAATATTGATGACATTCATTTCTTTCTGGATGAGCTACAGCCCATTGCTGTGTGCTTGCAGGAGACATATCTTAACAACACCCATACAAATGTTTTTAATCGTCACCGCGTTTTTAGAAAGGATCGGGATTCAGACCACTCTTCTGGTGGTGTTGCCATTGTTGTACGGAGTGGCATAGCGTGTGTGGAAGTTCCTCTGCGTACATCACTAGAAGCAGTTGCGGTACGTGTTCTTGCTGATCGTCTCATTACGGTTGTGTCCTTGTATTTACCACCTCATCGTCAACTGCATCTTCATGAACTTCAAGGACTGGTTCAGCAACTCCCAACGCCTTTTTTAATTTGTGGTGATTTTAATGCTCACAGTCCCATGTGGGGCAGTAAGCGCCTTGACTCTCGTGGCGCTGTTGTAGAACGATTTTTACTGTCCTCAGACGTATGTCTTTTAAATAAGAAAGAACCAACATTTTATAGTTCCACTCATAATTGCTTCACATCCATCGACCTCTCCATTTCATCACCATCATTACTTCCCTGTTTTTCTTGGAAGGTTTTAAACAACCCTTTCGGGAGTGATCATTTCCCGGTTGTTATCGAAAGCCTCGTTCCTCTGCCGACTATTTTAAAACGAACCCCTAGGTGGAAACTGGACAAAGCCGACTGGGCACTCTTTAAACTTGAGGCAGTGCTTGACCCGTCAGTTCTAGCAAATTTGTCACCTGAAGAAGCGACAGTGTATGTTACGGAGCAAATCATAAGTGCCGCCCAAGACGCCATTCCTCGCACCTCTGAAAATTTACCCAAGAGGTGTAGGCCTTGGTGGAATGAAGACTGTGCCACCACAAGGAAAAAGCAGCATAGGGCATGGGATACCTTTCGGAGGTACCCTACTTCTTCAAATAGGATAGCATTTAAAAGACTAAAAGCAAAAGCCCGATGGACTAGGAGGAAAGCTAAGTGGAAGTCCTGGACCAAGTACATTTCCTCCCTAAATAGTTTTGTCTCGGAGAAGGAAGTTTGGGATAGGTACAAAAAAATCAAAGGGGATTACCGTTGCTTTGTTATTCCTCTATTTAGCTCCCCTGCTAATTCGCTGAAAGATGTTGCTAATGTGCTTGGAGAGCACTTCGAGAATGTTTCCAGCTCCCGAAATTATCGGACGGAATTTAAACGTTTTAAAGCAAGTGCTGAGTGTCACCGTATACCCATGTCCGGTTGTAGCTCTGAGCCATACAACACTCCTTTCACAATGCAAGAACTAGAGGTGGCTCTGGGCTCCAAGAAGAGGTCGGCTCCGGGCCCTGATGGAATCCACTATGAAATGCTCCGTCAATTGTCTCGGGAATCACTGAACACACTACTAGGTTTTTTCAACTATCTGTGGGAAGCAGCTTACTTTCCTCAAATCTGGAAACAGGCGCATGTAATTCCTTTGCTGAAACCTGGGAAGGACCCTTCGGACCCACGTAGTTATCGTCCCATCGCGTTAACGAGTTGCCTTGGCAAAACCTTCGAACGCCTCATTAATAGGCGGTTAATATATATTTTGGAGCATAACCACTTCTTCGCTAATAACCAATGTGGCTTTCGAGAAGGGCGGTCTACTTTGGACCACATAGTCCGTCTGGAAACAACTATACGTGAAGCTTTCGTAAATAGGCAACATTGTGTGTCTGTTTTCTTCGACCTGGAGAAAGCATATGATACGACATGGCGGTATGGTATCCTTCACGATTTGTATGCCTCTGGTGTGCGTGGTCGCATGTTGCGGTGTATAAGCAGTTTTCTCACAGGTCGCTCCTTTCAAGTTCGACTTGGCACCACACTATCCGACCAGTACGTCCAGGAAAACGGTGTTCCGCAAGGAGGTGTATTGAGTGTCACCTTGTTTGCCGTAAAGATTAACTCGTTGTCAAAGGTAATTCCACCTTCCGTTTCATACTCCCTCTACGTGGATGATATTCACATTTCGGTTTCTTCTTGTAATTTGTCTAGCTGTGAGCGGCAACTGCAGCTTACCATCAACAAAATCAGTAAGTGGGCTGACGAAAATGGGTTTAAGTTTTCGCCTGAGAAGACTATCTGTGTGCCATTTTCTCTGCGTCGGGGGCTGTTTCTAGATCCAGAACTGACGTTAAACAGGGTTCCTATTAGTGTAAAAACAGAGCATAAATTTTTGGGCATAACGTTTGATAAAAAGTTAAACTTCGTTTCCCACCTGAAGGGCCTGAAAAAGAAGTGCCTTAAATCAGCCAATATTCTTAAAGTCTTAGCGCACAAGTCATGGGGATCCGATAGAATATGTCTGCTACGCCTATACAACTCCCTTATCCGGTCACGTCTGGACTATGGTGCTATAGTTTACGACTCAGCGAGGCCTTCTGCACTCAAAATGCTGGATCCTGTGCATCATCTCGGTTTAAGGCTTGCTACAGGTGCCTTCCGCACATCGCCCATTCCCAGCTTGTACGCTGAATCTAATCAGATGTCACTTGGGCACAGACGACGTTATCTTGCTGTGACTTATGCTTCCAGAATTCTGTCCTATCCAAATCACCCAACTTATGGTGCTTTGCAACATTCTCGGTTTGCTCGTCTTTTCGAACATAAGCCCAGGGTTGTACCGCCTTTAAGCCTTCGCCTTGAGGGCATTTGTACATCTCTTGACCTCACCCTTGACGAGACCGACCTTTTGCAGAAGGGTGAAAATGAAGCTCCGTGGAGTACGTTGCCTGTCTTTTGTGATTGGTATTTTACTAGATTTAACAAACATAACATCCCCCCAGTGGTGATTCAGCAAGAATTCCTTGAGGTGCAGAAGAAGTATGGTAACTACTCCCAATTTTATACCGATGGTGCCAAATCATTGCATTTTGTAGGATCAGCAGTTTACTCTGAAGGATTCAGTAAGGTTCAGCGTCTCAAGGAATGTGCAAGTATTTACACGGCAGAGCTCTATGCGGTGTTGATGGCCTTGGAGTATATTCTCACCAGCAAGACGATGAAATCTATTTTATTCGTGGATTCTCAAAGTGTGCTCACCACACTTTGCTCAATGAAGGGAAGTAAAAATAGACTGGCACAACTTGTCCGATCTAAGGTACAATGTGGTCTGCGGCTTGGCCGAGACATAAAATTCTGCTGGGTGCCTAGCCATGTGGGGATCTTAGGTAACGAAAGAGCGGACGAATTGGCCACTAGCTCTAAGCACCTACAGCCAACCACCTCACAGATTCCATTTCAAGACATGAAGCCCTTAGTAAAATCATTAGTTTTCCAGCTATGGCAATCGGAGTGGAGTCTTGAATTCGAAAACAAACTTCACAGGATTAAACCAGCTCTTGGTATGTGGGAGAGTGCATCCCACAAAACCCGCCGCCATGAAGTTCTTTTGTGTCGTCTTAGAATTGGACACTCCTACCTCACCCACAAACATCTGCTCAGGGGGAAGCCCCACCCCTGTGTGATGACTGTGGGGAGCGTTTAACAATTTTACACATTTTGTGGCTGTGCCCAGGGCTTGAGCAAGAACGACGTACACATTTTCCCGAGTTTTTTTCACACCAGATTCCTTTTCACCCAGCGCTGCTGATTGGGGAGACCCCTATAGTACCGTTTGATCGTGTCATAAATTACTTAAGAAAAACCGGCTTCCTACTGGAGTTGTAATTTTAATTCTATGACTTTTAACCTTGTCACATGAACATTTTTTAGATATTTTTCATGAAAAAGTCCTGAGTATGTTTCAACTAAACAAGCTTGGCGCAGTATGGCCATAGTAGCTTTGCGCCATAAAGCCCGTAATCAACAATGACACCCCGGTAAGCGCTGGGGTCCGAGCGTTTGGTCGTGCAGAGTTGATGCCACTGAGAGGGACGTCGTCTTTTGGCGAAGCATTGTTCTGCCCATCCGAAAAGAGAGTTGCCGCCACAACCTTCGTAGGAGAAGCTTGGGGGAGAGCTGTGTAGAGCGGCAGCATAAGTGTCTTTCCCAAAGACCCCCCGCAGCCCTATCCACGGGCTGCCGCCGGCGATCGGGCGCGTCCGGCTGTCGTCGCTGGCCGAGAGCGTCACGTAGACCCCGGACCTCAGACCGTAGTACGGCCATGGCACTCGCCTGTAGCGCGGCGTCGCGCTTTTGCTCGTGTTGGAGGCGTGCGTTTTCGTCTCTGAGGGCGGCGACCTCGCCGGTCAGGAACGAAATTCCTTGCATAGCATCGAGGAGCAGGCTCCGCAGGGACTCGAAGCCGGCGTCAAGGTCAACGGGAGGAGAGGCGGGTGGCCCCGCGGCAAGTTGTCGAACCGGATAGAGGGCCGCCGCAGGGGTACGGGGAAAGTCCGCAGCGTTGCTGGCGTGATTGCCGACGACGCCATCGCTGTTAGGCCTCGCAGCAGCGCCGATAATCGCACAGCTCTCACTGAGAAAGGAGCTTACCCCAGACTGAAGAAACGTGTTGACTTTGTCCGGCCAGCATACACACTTTGTGTGCGCACGAAGTTTACATCCAGAACATCGCAGAAACGTTTGACTTCCGTAGAAGACACGGAATCAGATTAGTGCATGCCTCTGTACTAGGCGGCTTATCCGCAACGATAATAATAATAATAATAATAATAATAATAATAATAATAATAATAATAATAATAATAATAATAATAATAATAATAATAATAATAATAATAATAATAATAATATAATAATAATAATAATAATAATATAAAATAATAATAATAATATTACTAATTTTATTGAGGAATGCAGATCTCGCAGAGTTGATGTCGGACTGGTCAAAGCCAGCTAGGTCTCGTAAGACCAGGTCCAGAGATTACACTAAGAAAAAGGCAAACGTCAGTAAGAAATGCAGCTCAATAAACAAGATCTAAAAAATTCACGAGTAGGGAAATGTTACAGTTCCGTTAGAAACACAGTGCAGTTCTTTGGAAGGTGGAAATGTTACAATATAAGAAATGAAGTAAATACAAAATGCACACACGCACGCACGCTGTCATATGCACAGTACCACAGCGAATAGGAAAAATGCTTCTCGAAGAAGTGGCTGAGAAGAGTTAGCAATCGTATTCGTACAAGAAAAAAAAATGTAAATAAAAAACACGCACACACTTGTTTGCGTTTTTCTACTACACAGGCCCCAAGGTTCGAAGAGGTCTTCAGTGAACAGGTTACAATTCGGGAAAAAAAGCAAAACAAAAAAGCTCGTGTTTAAAAAAAAAGAAAGAAAAACAGAAAAACAAAATTGGCGCAGAGGCAAAAAAAAAAAAAGAAAAGAAAGAGACCCCTGAAATTTTTTAAAGGTTGGAGCCAAGCAATAAGCTTGTGTGTAGAAATGAAAATAAAAAAGGAGAATATAGTTGCCCAGGTAGGCTTCCCATTGCTATCACTGATGGCTGTCGCAACACGTCAGGAAAACAAAAATATTAGACTTTTCTTCAGTGTTTTGTCGGAAGTAAGGGAAAGCAAGGATTCTGGAAGAAAAGAGTAATAATAATAAT